>JAWNLQ010000634.1:0-24566 GCA_035042225.1 Drosophila incognita
CACAGCATATCCAGAATGTATTCCTGTTGTCCGACAGCGTTCGTCCGTCTTCAAGTACCTCTGTTGCAAAAAGCTCACCCAGACTCCAGACGACGCAACAAGCACCGACTACACCAGAATATGGCCATCTTGAAGATCCAACGGAGCATCCTCTTCACCAGAACCTGTTGATATAATTAACATTAGAATTAGTAAAATATTTATTAAAATATTTATCAATGGCAAATAAGAAAATGAAAAATGCAAAATGTAAACAAACTCATTTTTACAGCTCTGGCTGTGCCAGACTGTTAAAATGTTAAAATACCAAAAATAACTTTTAAACTTTTTTAGTATTTAAAAGGCTGCCACCTGTTAAAGCCTATATTAGTATTAATTGCAATAAGCAATTTTTTATTGTTGTAATTCAAATTTATATAAGTTGCCCAAACTGGGCAAGAGATGAATTTAAATAAAGTGGCCATCAGTGAATGATGTGCTAGAGTTTGTCATTAAAAAAAAAAAATAGAGTTTGTCATTAAAAAAAGAGTTTGTCATTAAAAAAAAAATAGAGTTTGTCAATAAAAAAAAAAAAGAGTTTGTCATTAAAAAAAAAAAATGTCATTAAAAGAGTTTGTCATTAAAAAAAAAAACAATGAATAGTGCAAGCAACAATAAAGTGAATTCTGAGGCTGTAGTGGACACAGTGGCTATGGTGTCACCGCCGTCCCCAACAGTCTCAGATATGTCGTCATGGTCACCTGGAGGAGCAGCAATGGACAAGGACATTTTCAAAGCTATGTTTGAAACGGTGCTCCAGAGGACCGAAGTGGGACAAAGGTTAAAACAGCAAATTCTACACACACACCAATTTGAAGAAAAAACGACCGCGCCAAAACAGCCAACGACTAACGGAAGTAGGAGAAAGAGCGCAACACCGCAAATTTCCCCTACTCCAATTGGCGCAATTTCCCCTTCAAAGGGGAAAGCAAATAAGCAAAGAGAAATGAGTGAAAGGGACGACGATAGTGGCGCGCGTAAACAACATAGCGCGCAATTGAGACAAGCGACGCTGGATTTTAAAATATTGGCGCCAACCTCTGCAAATACATACACCACAGCAAGTAACAATTGTACAAATATACAAGCAACACAACAAAGCACAGCTACTACCTCAACATCAACTACGACAATAAGTGTAATAAATAACAAAAATTCCCGCGCGACTAAGCAACAAAACACCATGCCCACCACGCGAAGAAACCTTCTGCCATCACTCACGCCAGAGTCACCCACAAGGAGCAAGCTGACAAGGCCAACTGATACCAAAAATACAATGGTACAAAGTTGGCATGGCGGAGTCCCGCCAATGCTTCCTTGTGAGCTGCGGAAGATGACTACAGGGGCTGGAACAAACCCCGAACATACTTACCGCTCGCCATTAAAACGCAGATGCGCAGATATCGACGACTCAGATGAGGAAATTCACACTCTTGACCAGCCGCTAACAACGCCTGTTTTTAAGAGTGGAATCGCAATTAAGATGCACCAGGAGGCTCGTCGCATGGACTATACAAGACGAATGGAACAACAATCACAACAGCAACTTGACGTAGAGCAACACCTGCTTCCGCAATACCAGCTTCAACAGCAGCGAGAGGACGCAAATCTGCCGCAGCAGCAGCATCAACAATCGCATGACAAGTTGCAGCATGGAAAGCAAATAACAGTGCAGGCTCAAATACATCAACATAATCATAACACTCAGACACAGCAGCCACAACAGCAAGTACAAATACAACAAACTGATCAAAAAAAAAAAACCGCCAATTCTTAAATCAACACACAAAGACGAAGAAAGTGCCCACGCTATTCATGCCGGCCGTCACATCTATCATGCCTCTGCTGTCCAAACTGGATAAATGTCCGGACGTAGGTAAATATAGCACGAGCTCGTCTGCAAACAATGGACTCCGCATCCAATGCAACGATATGAAGACATTCACCTCTATCCAGTCAATCCTGGCTGAAGACGGCACGCAAGTTTATTCTCATCAGCCACGTGGTGAGAAAGGCTTTCGTGTCATCCTTCGCCGTCTCCACCACACAACGCCAAGCGAATGGGTGATAGAAAAGCTGAGCAACCTGGGGTACTCAACAAGATTTGTTCGAGCACTCAGACACCGGTTCTCAGGAAAGCCACTAAATATATTTGAATTAGAAATCGCTACAAAAGATGACGGAACACATTCAAATATACTTACCTTGAAGCAACTGGGTAGCCAATCCGTTGAGGTGGTGCGGCAAGCGAAGTATCGCGACCTCGTCCAATGCCACAGATGCCAAAATTACGGCCACACGAAGAATTATTGTAAGCGTCCGTTTGTCTGCATGAAATGTGCAGGTAACCATCCATCTACGGAATGCACAAAATCCAGACAAACGGATCCAAAATGTGCGAACTGTGGTAACAAGCACATCAGCTGTTACAAAGGTTGCCCAGTGTTCAAGGAAGTGAAAGGCAGACTCAGGGCAATTTGAGCTACCCTAGAGCTCTTCCAGTTGAGACAACAAGGTAATCTCCATCACTTCAAGCCGCAGCCAATCCACACAAAAGTTCCAGCCGCTCAAGCCGCAGAAAAACAGCCTAAAACAAAATCTGCAATTAAACAAAAAATGACATTTAGTGACGTTGTGCGTGGTGGCCAGAATGCTACATGTGTACGAAACCCGGCCGAAAAACACCTGGCATCGTTTCAACACAACCTGCAACAACAACACCAGGACACAACGCGCAAGCCAATTTCAAAAATGAACAATAACAGGAACTCACCTGCCAAATCAGCGGACCCAGCAAAGAAGCTGCAAAAACAAAAAGACGCATCTCGTGCAGATCAGCAGCCCCTCCAGCAGCAGCCCCGGTCTGAACAAGAGCAGCACCCACATCAGAAGATTGAGCAGCAACAATTGACGGCCATGTTTATGCGCCTGGAAAACAAAATGGACCAATTACTGAATGTATTTCTACAATTTATTGAATTACAATCTAAAAATAACTCAACTTCAGTCGCCGTTCCAGTTGCCCAACAAAGCCAGCAAGACATCGCACAAGATGGTCATGACAATTCATGGACGGATGCGGACGACTCGGCCAGTGACATCTTTTTTGATGAATACATGTTGTCTCCGTGATACCGACTGGGCCTGGAAAAAATAAAGGTAGTTTTTCATAACGAAATAAGTCAAATTACATTAATTAAATTACACCAAATAGTAATTCAAATAATAAATAACAAATTAAAACTAAACACCAAACAACAACAATAGCTAACTAAAACAACAACAATAAATCAATTAATAAATCTAACCTAATAGCTAAATGAATAACATATACAAATACATTAAACAAACGATTATACAACATACATAAAAACATATAATAGTACACACATGCAATATAAAACTCACCTGATACTACTCACCTGATATTACTCACCTGATTCATTGGCGTATCCTGCGCGTCCAGCTGGTCACGGAGTCCATCGGCGTTCTTCCGTCTTCAAGCATCTAAAAGGAAAGATAAATATAAATCAAATTTTTAATATAATTTAATACAAAGCAATACAAAATAAAAACAACTATTGTAAAATAGCAACAAAACAACAACAGACATAAGCAAACAATATACACGCAATAATAAACAATAAACTATTTAAATACACATTTAAATAATATGAATCCAATTTAATATTAATTTAAAACTACACTTAAATTAATACATGTTGTTCACGTCGGCTGCGCAGTTCACAGTGTACCTGAAAAGAATAAAAGCAATTAAAATTTATACATATAAATACTGTATGTAAACAACTTACCAACGGAGTTTCCAACGACGACGCGTTTATGATGCTGATCCTATACCTTGAATAAAAGGAGAAAATATAATCAGTAATTACTAATTAAAAATATTAATGTATTCTAATATAAAATAAAATAATAAAAACGATAACGGAAATAACAACAACCAAAGCAACAATAAAAGAAAATCATAATGGAATAATAAATACAAATAACATCTTAAATAAATAATGCAAGCATATGCGCAAAACAATCCAAACAAGCAGATAAGGAAAATCAGCATAACTAAAACCCAATTAAGTGCAAATAAATTCACGCACACGCATACACACAAAACAAGCAAAACAAACATATAAGGAAAATAAGCAAAACTAAAATCCAACTATACAAAACCAACATAACCAAATTAAAAACATTAACCCAGATAATAAATAACAAATTAAAACAAACCATCTAATAAAATACACACATGCAATAATAATAATAATACTCACCTGACACTACTCAACTGATCCACCGGCGTATCCTGCGCGTCCAGTTGGGCAGGTGTCCTTCGGCGTTTATCCGTATACAAGTACCTGAAAATAAATATAAATACAAATCACTAAAATATCTACAACCATGCAATATAACAATATAAACAATAACACTCATCTGTCCCGTCAATACAACCAGAATGTAATTCCTGCGCGTCCAGCAAGGCATGGTGTCCACCGGCGTTAATCTGTCTACAAGCACCTGAAAATAAATATAAATACAAATTACTAAAATATATGCACACAGACAATATATTATAAAAAACAATAATAGTCACCTGAACCATCAGCATATCCAGAATGTATTCCTGTTGTCCGACAGCGTTCGTCCGTCTACAAGTACCTGTAAAGAAAGATAAAAATATGTTAATAATTAAGCTATTAATTAAGTCAAAAATGTTCATGCTGCCGCCGCGTAAACAAAACAGCTGTTGCAAAAAACTCACCCAGACTCCAGACGACGCAACAAGCACCGACTACACCAGAATATGGCCATCTAGAAGATCCCACGGAGCATCCCCTTCACCAGAACCTGTTGATATAAATAACAGTAGAATTAGTAAAATATTTATTAAAATATTTATCAATGGCAAATAAGCAAATGAAAAAGCAAAATGTAATCAAACTCATCTTTACAGCTCTGGCTGTGCCAGACTGTTAAAATGTTAAAATACCAAAAATAACTTTTACAACTTTTTTAGTATTTAAAAGGCTGCCACCTGTTAAAGCCTATATTAGTATTAATTACAATAGGCAATTTTTTATTGTTGTAATTCAAATTTATATAAGTTGCCCAAACTGGGTAAGAGATGAATTTAAATAAAGTGGCCAACAGTGAATGATGTGCTAGAGTTTGTCATTAAAAAAACACACAGATGCACACTCACCAGCTGCGAACAAAGAGAGGCTATCGTGTTGTGATTAAGAACTTACACCATTCCACGTCTCAGGAGTGGATCAAGAAGAAGCTGATTGACATGGGATTTGTGGTTCGCTTTGTCAATGTGGTGAAGAACCGTTTTACTGGCAAACCTCTTAATATTTTTGAGGTTGAGCTTGAGCCAAATCCTGATGGACGGAATGACCACATACTTTCACTCACTGGATTGGGGTGTCAGCACGTTGTTGTTAAGCGACGGATGCGATGCCTAGATCCTGTCCAGTGCCATCGGTGCCAAGCATTTGGGCACAGTAAAAACTACTGCCGAAGGCCGTATGTATGTCTGAAGTGTGCTGGTAGTCACGCAACTACGGACTGTACAAAACCTAAAGACACGGAGGCTACGTGCGCCAACTGTAAGGGCAAGCACGTTGCCAGTTAGAAAGGATGCCCCACATATAAGACTGCAAGAAACAAGTTACTCATTACACGTACTGAAACTGCGAATACACAACAGAAACTACAGGCACAGCAGTGCCAATTGCAGCAACAGCAGCTAATAAGCAAAACAAAAGAACACGCCATGAAGGAGCAACAGCCCACCAAACCGCGTAAGACACAGCAGGTCTTAGCGCATCCAACAAAATCAGCAAAAAAGTCGTACAGCCAATTTGTGAAAGGGAAGGCCACTGCTGCCCGGACTGCTAGGCCAGCTGAAAGACATCTGGAGAATTTCCAGGAGCGGCTTCGCGTTGAGCAGCGGGAACTTCAGCTCCGCAACCCTCAGTCCAAAGCTCGGGAGGAGCAGCAGCAGGATCTTCAGCCCTGTAGCACCCAGCCCCAAATAGGAGGGCAGCCACAACTGGAGCAACGTCAGCAGAGTTGCTCCATGGAGCACGATTTATTTGTGCAAATTCTGCGACAGCACACTTTTTTAATTGCCGACATGGGAGAGAAGATGAATGCGCTTTTGACAATGTTGATGTCCATGATGGAGTCCTTTGGTCAAAGCCATTCTATGCCACTACAAAAATTGGTCCCCTCCACTATGGATACAAATCTGTAGCGTCCAGAAGTCGTTGCAGTCCATGAAGGCCAAGAAGTCCACACAGTCCGATGCGTCCGCTATGTCAAGAATGAATCTCCCCCCAGCAACACAAATCTAAACACTATTCGTTTAGATTTGCCCTCTCCCCCCTTTTTTGTTTAGTACATGTGAAAAATATTTCATAGGTTGCTTTCTGTATAGTAATGACGAAATAAATATGGTTAGCTGCTGATTGTGTTTCACAGTCGGCAGTTGCTTCCAATGTTCGGTTGCGAACACATCTGAAACATAATTTTAATTTTATTTTATTAAATTAAATTAAATTTCTTAAGTTTTTGTATTTTTTGTGTCGGTCTTAGTTGACAATAAATAATTTTAAAAAAATAAATAAATAAATAACTAATAAGCAATTGACAAAGGCACCTTGTCACACTTCCGTTCAGAGTGTAATCCAGCAGATTTAGCTAGTAGCAACTATGGTGGCAAGGGCCAGAATGGTTACGACTGCTACTAAACCAATGGCCCTCCTCTCATACTACATCCCTAGAAACTGATATTGAGCAACGCCCAATAAAATCAAATCTAGCCAATGTTCATCAATCCTTTAAACTTCTTGAACGATTTTCTGACTTCAATCGAGCGCTACGCGTCGTTGCATATGTGCTTAGCTTCATCAATCCCAATATCCAAAGGAGTATAAGCTTTTGATTAACAAACAACTAATCCCAAAGGCCAGTCATATCCTCCATTTGAACCCGTTTCTCGATCGGACGGGAATCATGAGAGCTTGCGTCCGAGTAAGAGCCTCAAATACATTAAGCTGCGATGAAAGTCATCATATCATCCTCCCATGTTCATGCTCATTTACCCGCCTCCTAGTTCACTACACGCAAAGTGTTTAGGTTCATATAATTAAATAATAAGCGCTGCAGTTTGCGCAGACACACAGCAAATGAGTAAATATCAACAAATAATATTGCAAACACTGCACTCAACAGCAGTGGCTCAGCGGCCGCCTCATATTGCAAACGCTGACTTCAGCGGTAAAAATGTGCCCGCGATCACGGCACTAAGGATACCTGCAGTAGGCATATCAGGATAAAAGTATGCCGGCAATCACGGCACTACTAACACCTGCAATCTCCATTCACAGTTCACAATATCTGTGTTAATGAGACCAACTGAAGTTGTCAACCAGGCGACATATCAGGATAAAAGCGTGCTCTCGTTGATAAACGACCATAGCACTAACAACAAACTGATTAAGAAACAGATATACGAATACATATCTGTAAAAGTCCAACAAGCTACAAAAATCAGTAAAAGCATCAGAAAAAGCAACCATCGAAGAGTTGCCAGCAAACAATCAGCAATGAGATTGTACGGCTTATAACCAATTATAAAAAGGATTCCACTGAGAGAAAGTCTCAGATCGGTTACCATAAAATAAAAGCAGATTCTCTAAACAAAAAATGGAATTCTGTCAAAGAAAATGACGAGGTCATAAGAAATTCCGGCGAGCTACCGGAAAATCACGAATACTTCACATACTTTGAGGACATAAGATCAACAGTTGTGAAGTGCTTAGAAAAAATAAAAAATGACGCTGACACCATATGTCAAACCACAAGCAAGAAGCTTGGGATTGAAGAAGGACAGCGTCAGCAATCTCTGGCGCCCTCATCTGGACAGCATTACCAATCCCTGGGGCCCTCGTCTGGACAGCGTCAGCAATCAGCCGTAGAAACCAAGGTGATTGCATTGTGCCGGCGACAAAAGGCAATGATCACATCACTAAATCGCACATTGCACCAAAACACCCCTATTGTGCACTCTGCAGTAGAGCTCATAAGGAATCTATTGGCACAAATTCAAGAAGTCCATTTTCGACTATATGAAGAAGTGAAAAGCCCAGAAGAAAATGGATATGATACAAAGGAGTATCTACAAGCAGAAGAAGATGTACAAAGGGCACTAGCTTCCAGAAACAATAGCCAGTGCACCAATGACATAAGCTTGCCTCGCATAACCATCCCCAAATTTGATGGGGATATACTAAAATGGACACAATTCTTTGATATGTTTATATCCATGGTACACAATACCAACATGCCCACAATTCGAAAAATGTGGTATCTAAAAACCAGCGTGATCGGTGAGGCAGAAAGACTAATACGCCAAATCGACTTAAAAGAGGACAACTACCTTCACGCATAGAACATCTTGGTTGACGCATACGACAATCCAAGAGACATAGCATCAACGGTATTGAACCGATTCTCAATGCAACAAGCCATCAACGACAATGTAAAATCGCTAAAGGAGCTTTACATAGTCACTGTGGAGTCCCTTGCATCTCTCAAGGGACTCGGATTAGACATCGCAACGTGTTCCAGGATGAGTTTCCGTTGTGCAATGGTAGTCTGTTTGTCCATAGTCCTTGTTGGCTTATTGCACCCAAGATGCAGGATAAAACTAAACTGACTACGAATGATTGGTTTATTAATACCGAAAATACTCAACTTTAGGTAAAAACTCCGGATTTTATGGCACCCAGGTGTCTACAGTGTACCTGATCCAAATGAAACTTGCTCTGAAAAGTAGGCAACATTTGTACATAATCCTACCTAGCAGGTGGGGAAACCCCAGTTTATTGGGGTCATATATTAATTTTGGTGATTAATATATGTACTTACCATCGGTCTTTGGAATTTTTGAAAAATAATGAATGGTTAGCTTATGGCAGGCAATTACTTTTTTTCTTTGACAATGCTCGATTTGAAGTGTGAGCCACTGTATATATAACACATGTTCAAGAATGAACACTAGTGTAAGTGTTCGAGTATGAACATGTGACGCTCTGACCAGCTGATGGCTGGCCCATGCAGGCCAGCCTTGTTCATCGTTGTGCCTGCCTCTGATTTAAATTCACAACTGCCGTTTTTGCTGGCGACAATTTACCGGCAGCTGGCGTCGCGACAGTCGCCGTGATCCAGCCGCTGTTAGGCGCCGATGCGGATTCCTTCCCAACAGTCGCCGTTACCCAGCCGCTGTTAGGCGCCGAAGCGGTCGTCTTACAAACGGCTGCGCTCGATAGGAGTGAGAAAGCGTTCGCCTTACAAACGGCTGCATTAAATTTTTAAATATTTAGGCGCCATGCGGACGCCTTACAAGCAGCTGCATTATACATGTATTTAGGTTTAAGCCTTTTGTATAAATAAAGAGCCTGCTCGTCAGAGCGGGCAGTTCGACTCTAAACGTCAACTCGGTTTAATCATTCATTAAACACTGGGTTTTCCCCAATTCATGCAACAAATGTTGGACCATTTTGCTTTTAAATACCCCCAGAAGTCAATTAAATTATTCTTGTTTCGAAATTTATTCATAATTTTAATTTTATTTTATTAAATTAAATTAAATTTCTTAAGTTTTTGTATTTTTTGTGTCGGTCTTAGTTGACAATAAATAATTTTAAAAAAATAAATAAATAAATAACTAATAAGCAATTGACAAAGGCACCTTGTCACACTTCCGTTCAGAGTGTAATCCAGCAGATTTAGCTAGTAGCAACTATGGTGGCAAGGGCCAGAATGGTTACGACTGCTACTAAACCAATGGCCCTCCTCTCATACTACATCCCTAGAAACTGATATTGAGCAACGCCCAATAAAATCAAATCTAGCCAATGTTCATCAATCCTTTAAACTTCTTGAACGATTTTCTGACTTCAATCGAGCGCTACGCGTCGTTGCATATGTGCTTAGCTTCATCAATCCCAATATCCAAAGGAGTATAAACTTTTGATTAACAAACAACTAATCCCAAAGGCCAGTCATATCCTCCATTTGAACCCGTTTCTCGATCGGACGGGAATCATGAGAGCTTGCGTCAGAGTAAGAGCCTCAAATACATTAAGCTGCGATGAAAGTCATCATATCATCCTCCCATGTTCATGCTCATTTACCCGCCTCCTAGTTCACTACACGCAAAGTGTTTAGGTTCATATAATTAAATAATAAGCGCTGCAGTTTGCGCAGACACACAGCAAATGAGTAAATATCAACAAATAATATTGCAAACACTGCACTCAACAGCAGTGGCTCAGCGGCCGCCTCATATTGCAAACGCTGACTTCAGCGGTAAAAATGTGCCCGCGATCACGGCACTAAGGATACCTGCAGTAGGCATATCAGGATAAAAGTATGCCGGCAATCACGGCACTACTAACACCTGCAATCTCCATTCACAGTTCACAATATCTGTGTTAATGAGACCAACTGAAGTTGTCAACCAGGCGACATATCAGGATAAAAGCGTGCTCTCGTTGATAAACGACCATAGCACTAACAACAAACTGATTAAGAAACAGATATACGAATACATATCTGTAAAAGTCCAACAAGCTACAAAAATCAGTAAAAGCATCAGAAAAAGCAACCATCGAAGAGTTGCCAGCAAACAATCAGCAATGAGATTGTACGGCTTATAACCAATTATAAAAAGGATTCCACTGAGAGAAAGTCTCAGATCGGTTACCATAAAATAAAAGCAGATTCTCTAAACAAAAAATGGAATTCTGTCAAAGAAAATGACAAGGTCATAAGAAATTCCGGCGAGCTACCGGAAAATCACGAATACTTCACATACTTTGAGGACATAAGATCAACAGTTGTGAAGTGCTTAGAAAAAATAAAAAATGACGCTGACACCATATGTCAAACCACAAGCAAGAAGCTTGGGATTGAAGAAGGACAGCGTCAGCAATCTCTGGCGCCCTCATCTGGACAGCATTACCAATCCCTGGGGCCCTCGTCTGGACAGCGTCAGCAATCAGCCGTAGAATCCAAGGTGATTGCATTGTGCCGGCGACAAAAGGCAAAATGGACACAATTCTTTAATATGTTTATGTCCATGGTACACAATACCAACATGCCCACAATTCGAAAAATGTGGTATCTAAAAACCAGCGTGATCGGTGAGGCAGAAAGACTAATACGCCAAATCGACTTAAAAGAGGACAACTACCTTCACGCATAGAACATCTTGGTTGACGCATACGACAATCCAAGAGACATAGCATCAACGGTATTGAACCGATTCTTAATGCAACAAGCCATCAACGACAATGTAAAATCGCTAAAGGAGCTTTACATAGTCACTGTGGAGTCCCTTGCATCTCTCAAGGGACTCGGATTAGACATCGCAACGTGGGACCAAATTCTAATTGCGGTCATACGAAATAAGCTCGACAGCACAAATAAATCGCTGTACGAGCAATCATTAAGCAACTCGAAGCAGATACAAAAACTGGACACCATGCTCCAGTTTCTTGAACAAAGAGTTCGTGTTTTAGCTAGTGGAAGCAAAACACATATTGTTTATTGATTAAACCGAGTTGATGTGTAAAATCGAACTGAACTGCTCTGATGAGCAGGCTCTCTATTTATACAAAAATGCTTAGTCTAAATGTATGTAAAAATGCAGCTGGATCGGGGCCTGTCGATGATGGCAGTTGGATCGCGGCGACCATCAATGAAGGCAGCTGGATCGCGGCGATCGTCGCGCCGCGAGCTGCCGGCAACCCGACGCCAGCAATACCGGTAGTTGCGCATCCAACTCCAGCAGCAGGTACCGCGATGAACAAGGCTGGCCAGCATGGGTCAGGCATCAGCTAGTACATGTGATATATATATATAAATACAGGGTGTTCATTTTTGAACATTCTGCCAAGGGCCAGCCGAGAGTCGGCGATATCATTTAACTATTAGGCCCCACAACTTTATGGCTTACAATGATTTTTCTTATTATATACCTTATTATAGGGCGTTCATTTTTGTACACAAATCAATGCCAAAAGAGACTCGATGAGAGCAACTTGTGCATCCTCCTCAACTACAAGGCAGGATTGTGTCTATTGCAAGAAGTCTCATCATGTCATATTTCGGTGCAACGATTTCCGTGCTAAGACAGCCGCTGAGAGATTGAATTGGATTCAACGACAAAGGCTATGCGTCAACTGCCTCAATGCAGATCACATGGCAAAGGTTTGCCCAAGTCCCTTTAAATGCATTGTTTGGTTACGCAGGTATCCGCGCCAAACAACAATTAAAGCAGCTTCTCTTTTCATATTTTCTCTTTGATAAGTTATGCTCTGCGCAGCATAAAGAGCAATTAACGTAACGCCACATAACTGTTGTTTTGTATATGCTCATCGGTATTTCGTTTTATTGCATTTGTTTTCACTTGCTTGCCTTTTGCCTTAGCTGAGCGCAAGCAGCAGCTGCAATTCGGCAGCTAATCAGTTCTATTTCGTCGATCGAGAATTCAAGTCAAGTCGCGGTACTGTATTCGACACCGCAAGTCGACAAATTAATTCGAATAATTGAAAGTGTAAAGCTCAATTCGGAGCTTATGATAAACAATTGTAAATACTTTAATTTTGGCCACGAAGGCAAATAAACTCAATTTATAGAAAAGCAAATTTCGTTGCGTTTCTATTTATCTGTGACATTTGAAAAATTCGATAGCTATTGAAAAAGCTCAATAGCTCAACATGCATCAAGTGCCAAAAAAGACACAATACACTGCTGCATTTGGAAAACTCCTCAATGGAGCAACAAAATCCAATTCAAGGATTTGCTGGATTCTGGATCTCAGATCAACATGATATCAGAGCGACTCGCCTCTTTACTATCATTAAACCGACACGATTCCACATTACGAATTGAAGGCATCGGTGGACAACAAAGGACAAGCAGAGCTCGTGCAAATCTGTTGGTAAAGTCATTACACAACGACTTTACAATGCGGATGGAAACAGTTATTCTACCGCACATTATTACGGATCAGCCAGTCCAAAGTATAAATGACAAAGACAATAAACCTGGCAAAATCGACATGCTTATCGGTGCGGAACATTATTATGCACTATTGCTCCCACAACAACACAAAATACCATCTGGTCCAATCATGCAAAAGACCAAGTTGGGATGGGTTGTGGCGGGAAAAATAAAAAAAAATGTCAGCAGCCATTTGTGCAGTACCTACGGGAGAGGAAACAAATAATATAATGGAGCGATTCTGGACCATAGACAATTTGGAAACATCAGAAAGTCATCGTACACCTATTGAAAAGGAGTGCGAGAACCATTTCATAGAGAACTTGCAGACTGCAGCAGATGAGAGATTCATCGTAAAATTGCCGTTTGCTGAACATCCTTCAGCCCTGGGGCCCTAGTTGGAGACTGCAGAAAAACGATTCCCCATGATTTCCCCGAGCAACCTGGAAAGGAAAACTAAGCATATAAGCCTAGCTGCTACTTAATCAACAATAGGCGAAGAGTTGTATACCTGTCGACACAGCAACTCATTTGTCAAGTTACAACGCATTGTGGCTTACATGTTGCGATTCTGCTACAAGCGATACAGATCAGCAACGACCACGCTGTGTAAAATGGAAATAGACCATGCTCGTAATATAATTCTACAAACAATACAGCAAGCTGAATTTTCAGCTGAACTAAAAGATTTGAAGCGCCAGCGTTCAGTACAACATCATCATATCGCCGCTTATGCTGCGTTAGTCATATCCATCCTTGTGCTAATTGCCTATGCACTACGGAAGCAACGTCCTTGGACCTGGCAACCAACACCTACAAGGAATGAGGTCGCCGCTATACCCGTGCCATCAGCAGCCCCAAGAAGATTCACACTGAACCTAGATGATTGTTGATTCACCGATTCAACGGCCGGGAGAATGTTTAGGTTCATATAATTAAATAATAAGCTATTTGTACGTGCGCTGCAGTTTGCGCAGACACAGCAAATAAGTAAATGTCAACAAATAATATTGCAAACACTGCACTCAACAGCAGTGGCTCAGCGGCCGCCTCATATTGCAAACGCTGACTTCAGCGGTTGCATCATTTGTGAGGAGCCATATAGCTTTGACATATGCTATGTGCGCCCCTCACAACAACTACCGCATATGCTATAGGCAGCCCTCGCAACAACTGCAACGAACGCGTCAGCACATTTCGTCAACAACAAAATCAACGCCAAGCAGCGATCAGAACCAAAGGCACACTTACCTTTGGTCAGCATATTATACAAGAAGCCCACCGTCAGCATATTTCACAAGAAGCCCATCGTGGGACAACAAGCTCATATCACACCGGCACGTGCCTACGTCAGCGGACACCACCACTTGGTTGCCTCACACTAAGGTCGCTGCACTCGATGGCATTAGCCCAGCGGATGTTTCATATTACGATCATTGCCCTCAGCGGAAGCATAACACTGGCCACACTAGAGAGTAGGAGCGTGGGAATTGCGATCGCTGCACTAGATGCACGCGCAAAACTGTCAAATCATGTATTTTAGAGTTAAGAATTATGTATAAATAAAGCCATGCTCATCAGAGCAAAACAGTTCGCATCTAATCATCAACTCCGAAGTTTTGATTTCTACCATCGCACTTACTGTGCGCATCGAAGGATTTCGCTCTCCGTAGTTCACCTAGTTACAAGTGCTAGTTGCGACGCTCTTAGTAGTCAGTTTATATGCTGAATACTTCCCTTACACAAAAACACAAAGCATATCGCTCCATGCAGAAAACCAGTTGATGTTGCGCCTTATCCGATCACGCTATTGGATTCCACAGATCAAAAACTTAATAAAGTCATTTGTATCCTTTACAAAAAACGGCTTCAAACCCAACTCATCCACATTTCAAGACGCTTTACACACCCTGGTGTTAACTTTGCCGGCCTCTTTGATATCAAAAGTTTCACAGGCCGTGCTTGTTGAATTACAAAGGGCTATGTATGTGTTTTTGCATGCTGCAGTACAAAGGTACAAAGTACATTTGTAAGCCACCACCGATTTGACGACCGAAAGGTTTTTAGCCGCCTTTGCACGTTTTCTTGCACGACGTGTCCTTAAAAAATGTACTCTGACAACGGGAAAACGTTTGTCGGAGCTTCTATGATCCTCGATCGTGATTTCCTTGAAGCTACAAGAAAATGCATACAATCCAAATATGTACAACAAAAATTGTCATAGTTGGCTTATGAAACCAAGATTGAAGCTCGTCTTAATTCAAGACCGATTTCTCCAATATCAGAAGATCCAACTGACTTGTTAGCCCTCAGTCCATTTCTTAATCGGAGCTCCTCTCTTGTCCGTCTGTGAGCCCGAAATTACAGAGAATGCCACATCTATTCTAAACCGCTGGCAACGCCTGAAGGCATCTGCGTCCTGTCATGTGTAACGAACCACACCATACACTGCTCCATCTGCGAGAAGCCGATCAGATGCCAAGGCGTTGGCGCCATGTAGAAGGTAAGAGCCTTTAGCCTGCCCAAAGCCGCTCACCATCCCCATCTCCAAATGCTGATGTTCATGCGGCAGAAGAGCGTGAATTTCCTTCCAACCGCTGTTGTGCTGCTGCACACCGGTGCAAAATCCTTCGAAACTCGAGCGCTTATCGACGCGTGTTGTCAAATGAGTCACATAAATGCTTCACTGACAACGGCTCTTGGGCTCCAAGTCACCAGCTTTATGTTAAGCAATGCTTCATCAACTAGTGTCATTTTATCAGAACTAACTTACGATTCATATCCTCTCTCTTTTTGCTATGCTACCTCCTCTGAGCTCACTCACCGCTGTAATTAGTGTTACTTGACAAAAATTTGAAAAAAAGTGAAGCAACATACACGTGCCTTTTTTTTGGTGTCCCATCAATGGAAGGAAGGAAGATCTAGCCCCCCCCGCCACCCCCCCCCCCCCCCCCCCGCTTATCACCCCAGTTACAGTTACCAAACGCATAAACAGCACGACAGACATTGCACAAAACCTGTATAATTATTTTTTTAACTACGCCCACTTCCGCTCCTATAACTCTCAATAGCTCTCAATAGCTCTCAATAACAACAACAGTTCTCTCATGTAGAATTTTCAAATATACACACTTATCGAACAAGCTTTTAATACAATGTCCTCAAAAAATAGTTTTGCTTACCAAGCAAGTGCTTTAGAATCATTTAAATAAAATATAAATACTAAATGATCTCTGGCTTAAAATTAATACCGAAAATGGCATCTACAGGTGCTGAAGACCAAAGTGATTGCCAAATTGAAGCCTTTGATTTCAATTATGGTAATTATGTGAACTGTAATGCGTTTTTAATATCTTTAATTTATTCTTAGGAAACATCAAACACCGGGAATCTTATAAGTCAGTAACTATACAATTATCCCCAGCAAGTTACAGTGAAATAGAATTAGAAAATTTAGTTTATCTTGTTCAACGAATGACTACATTATATTCACTTGATCACTATGAATGGAACGAGGAAATTCTTAACATAATTCGGCATTGGTTACTTAATCCGTGTGAGGTAATGCTGTCCGTGTTTTATGATTCAAATATTATAACGGCATGTCTGGGATTTCCCGTTGCACCCATTCTTGATATAAATTACTTTGTGCGTTCATATAATCAGACCTTCACCGTTGAATCTTTCAATGATTTTGTAATTTTTGGAACAATACATAATGATGTTGACGGATGCCTGCTTCGAATCTTAGAGCTAGTTTATGCACCTGTATTTTGGAATCACTTTGAATGGGACGATAATATAAAGCAGCGCTTTGGCAAAGCCTTGCACAAATTTCTAGTATCATTAACAGCAATGCACTTCAAAATGTCTGGTATGACAGTGTTATATGTTCCTTATGTCGCCAGACAAGTTGCTCAGAAAATCCTTTCATATGATCCAGAGTTTGTGAAAAATTTAGAATCAATCTCAGTCTTTTGGGCAACACAAATACGCACCTTGTTGAATGACAACAGTTTGACGGGCCCCAACGATTTTATAATTTTAGAGGATCAATACGAATTTTGGCTTTACCGCTGTAAGTTAATGTTGTTAAAATAAAGCATGTATTTAGTAATTCTTGGCTCCCATAGTCGAAGTTCTACAGGCTCTTAACAATCAGTTGGTAGAAATCGATGTTCAAAGTATTTTAAAATTTTTACGTAATTCTCATTCTGTTTACATCAAACAGATCGATGAACTCATTTATGAGTCAACTTTCGAAATGGAACAAGCAATGTCAAATATTAAACTGCTGTGTCTACTAATGGATCCGAATGGAGAAATTAAGGATGCTGAAAATCCTGCAGATTTATCTCAATTGTTGCCAAAAATAATTCATTTTATTTATTTTATTTGGGAAAATTCTAAACACTACAATAGACCAGATTTGGTAACTGGACTTTTCCGTGATTTGAGTAATCGGATAATACGTTTTTGCACCGAATTTATAAATTTGGACAAGATATTTTTGGGTAGATCACGGCTTGGAATAAAAGTTTGCAACTTGTCTCTCAATTGTTGCCTTACCTACAGGGGTATATATAGTTTCATGTCAAACATAAATGAAAAATATGAGCCTTGCTTGGGTTGGAATCTTGACAATGCAATGATTTTTAATCACATAGATGCTTTCATGGAGCGGCTAAATGATGTCATAGATATTTGCGAGTCAATGATTGTGTTTGGTCGTTTGGATGATTCAGACATCATTCCAAAACCAAAATTTGGTGGCACTACTGGGCCTGAGTTTGAGAAAACAACCGAGTCAGTCGAGAACCAATTTTTAGCAACACTGACGGCTCTAGACACTGACTCAAAGGATTTAATACTCAATGTCCATAAAAACGATTGGGATGAAGAAGTTGTTAAGTATCGACGCACAGTTCAAAGCATGGATGAGACTGTGCAACGACTCATGTCAAATGTCTTTTTACATATCTGTAATGTTGAAGAAGCTATAGAATCTCTAAACGTACTGCTTTTTTATTCATACCGAAGCTCCACAAGAAAATCGTATTTACGACAAGTTACAGAAATTTGGATATTGTTTTTTAATGAAATTGATTCAACTTCAGTTATTCTTATGGATCGCAGTAAATTACATGAGAGTTGGATACCGTATTATGCATCCAGAGCCATTGGATACCGAATTAATGTAGAAAGACTTACATGTATCCGAAACCGTTTAACTTCATCAGAGTGGTTGCCAATTGTGTCCGAAACGTTAGTTGTGCTAAATAAGTTTGAAAATGTAAGAAAAGCATTGGAACAAGAGATTCAAAAATCATATGGAGCATGGATAAAGTATTGCTGTAGCCCCGTATTAAATCAAAAGCTAGATCGCCGTTTGCTTTCAAGAAGTAAAAAGAAGAAGGGACTTCTCGAGTGTAATATTGATGCCAGCATTTTAACTATTTGCAACCAGACTCAGCATTTTTCGCGACTTGGTTTTTCGTTACTTGGACCAGTGCGTAAAATTTTTGACATTCACAGATCTCTTCGGTTTGTTTATAATAGCGTTTTACATGTTTGCTTAAATTATAACCATATACTGTCGGCATTGTCGGAGCAGGAGAGAAAATTTTTTCATTCTCTTATCCAGGCTTGCGATCGAAAGATTGCTCCTGGAATTTTTAAATTGAGCTACGGTGGTGATTTGAGCGATGCTTATATAGCAGATTGTGCTAAACATACAAGTAAGCTACAAGAAACCATTGATATGTATAAGCGTGCCAACCGAAATATCGCAAGAACATGCGAAAGGATTTGCAATACTCCAATGTTAAAGTTCACATTTACAGGTGCAGTTGCTATAGCAACTTTTGAGAATCACTTATCAGATTATATTCAACGTGTAAGTGGTATCCTGCAAGTGTACTATAACATCATAATTGATCTATTATTTGCGGTTTTTACGAAATTTCAACCAGTTATTGACGACGTAAGTAGATATGATTAACTATTGCTTTTCAAATATTTTTTTATTAATATATGTGTATTCTTATTATATTAAATAATCACAAATCATCACACACTTTAATATTGATTTAGGAAGTTGAAAAATTAATTTTATTAAAATTAAGTAATGTATTTACATATGCTTTGGGGTACTAAAGCTTTATTACCGTCTAAACATAGCCTATTAATTACTTTACACAATTTCAAAGTAAAAAGGTTAGAACATTTCAATCATATGAAAAAAGATGCATGAAATAACGGTATTTTTTGAAACTTCGTTACTTTACTCCAAGTTCTGTGAATTTTCCAAGTTTGGTAAATTTTGATCTTAAATTGCAGAAGATATACGCATGTAAGAATTTTATGGGCAAAACGTTGAAAACATTTTTTTTTAGGGTATTGCTTTTAATATGGTCTCCAAATTTGGTAAATCCAAATAAAAGGTTTTTTTTTTTTTTTATGGCAATTTAATTTAATATTGATCAACCTACTGAAAGGTTATAAACAGTCCAGAGGTCGCTGGTGTGGAGGCGCTTTAAGCGTCTGCGGGTTGTATTCGACCCCAGTGTCGAAGCCAATGGGTTAACATGGTTATGTAACCGGTCATTGTAACGACTTGTATGTCGGTTTATTTGACTATTTGTCGGTAGACAGAAGTCGTTGTGCAGCGTCAAATTGCGCACATAATGTGGAGCATCAGAGATATCTCTTAGCACCTTGTTCTGCAAGACTTGAATTTGATTAACGCAAGATTTTGCCGCTGTGCCCCAAAATGGAAGCTCATATGTCCATGTGGGCACGATGATGCTCCTATAGACCAGCAGCTTGTTGCTCAAGCTGAGTTTGCTGGATGGCTTCAGCAACCAGTTGAGTTTCGCCCTTTTGGATCTACACACTGCTGCCGTGATCTGTATGTGTTTGCGACAGGTAAGTTTCCTGTCCAGATACATACCCAGGTAGCGAACATGGTTCCTCTGAGGTATGATCGTGTTGTTAAATCGGACGCTTGGACAGTTACCACTCCGAAGCGCAAACGTACAATGCTGAGACTTGTTCTCATTGATGCAGATGTTCCACCGGTTGGCCCATGCACTAAAACCATCCAAGAACCTTTGCGTAACCGCTGCTGCTCTCCAAGCAGTGGAGGAGTTAGCAAGGAACACAGTGTCATCCGCGTATGTGGCAAGCAGCGTGTTTCTGGCTACCGGAATCGGCAAGTCCGCGGTGTACAATGTGTACAAGGCAGGTCCGAGGACACTACACAGCGGTACGCCCGCTCCGATGCTGCGGATGTTTGATCGCTCGCCCCTAACTTCAACCATAAAAGAACGGCCAAGCTGGTAGGACCTCAGCAGTAAATACAGCGCCGATGGTAGTAGGAACTTAAGCTTATAAAGCAGGCCATCATGCCATACGCGATCAAACGCTTGCTGGATATTCAAAAAGACAGCAGAGCTGTACTGCTTATTTTCCAAGGCCTCGAGGACATGCTGAACTACTCGATGAACTTGCTCTGGTGTACCATGGTGATGCCTAAAGCCAAACTGATGATCAGGAATGACACTCTGGAAGCCACTTACTGCCGACAATTTTCCAAGAACGGAATCATCGCAATTACAGCACACTTCCATGGAGTGGGGAAGTGGTGGATGCGTATCATGGAGTTAAAGAGTAGCACCAAGAACATCACTCCCTTCTAGGGGAGGGCCTTAGCCACTCTGCCGTCGACGCCATCATAGCCTCGACGCCATCATAGCCAGGGGCTTCAGTGGACTTTAGCCTGAGATTCTGCAAGCGGACGTCATTAGGGGCGATAGGTGTGATCGGTTGCACAGGATCGAGATCTACTCTTAAAAATGCCTCGGTTTCCTGTACCTGGCTGGGTGACGCAAGCGCAAAAGGCGTGAACAGGCCTTGCAGCTCATCCGCAAATGCCGATGCATAATGGATATACGCCTGAGTGAACGCGTTACCTTCCACAAATCGAATCCATGATTCTTATTGGGATCGGCATTGCGGAGCATATCCTGGAAGTACTGGCTCTTAGTGTCAAAAAGCAACTTTCGCAGCTCGTAAGGTCCCTTAGATCCAAAGGTTTGCGTGAGCGCATATATTGGCGACGCAGTGCCCTCTTGTGCCTTACCAGATCCAAAATCTCAGTTTTTAAAAAACGCTTAGCTGGACTGCCAGGCGAACAAGGAAGTTGGCCAAGCATGAAGTATTCCGCCGCCGCGTTAATATTACGCAGGATATACCAAGACAGTCAGAACGTATTCCAGCGTACACAGCAAAGTCAATTGCTGTCGGCCTATGACTACCGTACGAATAGTGCGTTGCATCTCCCGTGGCAAGTACTTGTAGGTTGGAGTCTCTCATGCAATCCGCAAGCGCAATCTCACGGCGAGTGTCCAAAGCAGCACCCCAGAGATGGTGTTGAGCATTCCAGTCTCCAGCAATCATGAACTTGGGGCCAAGCTCTTCGAAGAGACATTTAAAGTCTTCTAATGCCCACACAAAACGTGGCAGACAATAGACAGCCGCTAGGACTACTTCGCCTTGATCACTTGAGACTTTAACGGCAGCACATTGTGCGCAGAGCCAACTTATGGGAGTCAGTGCATGATGTTGCAGAGAAGATTTTATGATAACTGCCGCTCCACCACGCATGCGATCCGACGGATGATTGGCTAGGTGGATATCGTAGCCTGGTAGCCTATAGTGTGATCTGGAGCAGTAGTGAGTCACACAGACCATCATTACATCTATTTGATGGCGATGAATAAACAACTCCAACCCATTGGCGTTATTTGCAAGGCCCTTGGCGTTCCACACGCAAAAGGCTCATCATGGCCATCATTGTCTCACTTAACTTGTCGAATTTAGACATAAGACTGTCAAGCTGGGGATTGGCGGGTCGATAATACAGGTAAGGCTGTTGCACTTGCTGATATTGATCCTGTGAGGGCTGCTGATGTTGTTGACGCAAAGGCAGGTGGTGTTGTTGTTGATGGCTTAGTTGCTGTTGATGTTCTTGCTGGATGAGCTGTTGCTGTTGGAGTTGCTGCTGCTGGGGTTGCTGCTGCTAGCGTTGTAGCTGCTGACGTTGCTGCTGCTGGTGTTGCTGCGAGTATTTCTGCTGATGCTGAGCATTCTCTCAAAGCCTAGCCATCTGACGAACTTTATGTTGTCTCGTTTTGTTCGACCGTTGTTGATCACGAACTTGCGGAGCATCTTGTTGAGGTATTGAGCCGGCCTTCCAGACTATGCCACAAGCTTCCTTCCTTTGGCAACGCGCTGATAAGCCGGGCATCCTTTTCAGCTTGCTGGATGGGTTCCACCGCAGTTTGCACATTTCGGATCAACATCCAATGGTTTTTCGCAAGCTTGACTAGCATGTGCTGAACCACACTTATCGCAGCGATGCTGTTTTTGGCAGTATTTCATAGTGTGACCAAATTCCTGGCAGCGGTGGCACTGGGGGATGTCCAAATGTCGATCAGGGCATTCAACAGTAATGCGCACCTGAGAGATGGAGCGCAAGTTGTAAATCTCTTTGTTATTTGCAGCCGGCTCCAACTCCAAATAACAAAGATTTAGCTCCTTTTTGGTAACACGGCTGACAATAGTTTGGACTCCTCGCACTGAGTGCCAGATCTTGCGAGCTCGTCTCTTAAGCAGTCGATTTTCTGCAATGATGGATGCAGTCCCCTGACCACCACTCGGAAGCCTCTGTCCTCCTTTAGTTGGTATGAGTGAAACGGGATTCTTTTCTCTGAGAACATCCTCTGGATTGCCCTGTAAGCGTCAATACCACTTCGCATGACTCTCACAGTACCACCGCCACTGCATTTAAGCATAAAGCTGTCAGGCGGCGTGACAGCATTTAATGCTTCAAGCAGTCCAACAACGTTGGTGATACCCTCAGATATAAGTGGAGGGGCTTGGAAGGCCTTGTAGGCTGTCGTTCCGCATTGCAAGTGTTTGTCAGAGAATTGCGGATCTCAGCGGCAGCACCCAGACTTGTGTCCTCATCGCCCACAATCAGCGGAAAAATTGGGGAAGCAGCATCTGTAGTCCTCTCTGCCATATCCAGTGACTCGATGTCTGAGTCAGAATCTGACAGATCACAGTGCTTGTGGTGCTGCACGGGCACCAGTAGAAGTAGATGGCACTGCGTCCAAGTCAATGTCATCATCGATTGTCGCAATTTTTCGTTTTTTGATAGCATTGTTAAAGATGGCCTGGTTGGCGTTAATTTCATCATTAATCTTTTTCGGTGTTTTTGATTGTGTCATTTTTGGCATTGTTTGTATTATTGTTCAAATCTGCAAATCTTGCATTGTTGACTGTGTTGTTATTGTTGTTGTTGCTTTCCGAGCGAGAGCGCAAATTATAGCGGAGTTCGCTGGTCTGCCTGGCAAGAGAAGGTGAGCACCAGGAAACTGCAGCTGCAGTATCAGGCGCGTCGCCGGGAGTGGCGGTTGGGGGGTGTTGTTAATATTGGCGTAAAATTTGCGCGCACCTAGCGCACACACTCTACCAGAGCGGTGGCGGCGCACGCAGAAATCACGCTGAGAGAGGGCGTCTTGCAAAAATAGTTTTGCACCAGCAGAACTGCTCGCGGCCGTCGATAGTTGCAACTCGCGAGAGAGAGTAACGCAAAAAACTCACGCTTAAGTAAAAATAAAAATATTTTTTCGCTGCAAAAAATTTTAGTGTGACCTTATGCTCCGAGGATGAAAATACGACTGAGATAAAAGCTTTTACAGTTTTTGGGGAAACAATTATTTTGAAGGGTATTACCAGACTTTGGTGAGCTAGCTTCCAAATTGCGTGAGGTGTATTGTTTTAGGAATATTAGGAATATCGGTTTTGGGGGGCTGTCGCTATGGTAAATGTCGGAGGCAGCAGCAGCCAACAATTAATTAAGTAAAACATCGATTAAAAATGTAAAGCGGCTTGTAACGTCATTGCGCGACCATCCCTAATCTTTGTCTTTGCCTTCTTTGGTCAATTATCTAATTTACTCTCGCTTTAAGACTCGTCGGTTGTGCATTGGCAAAGGAAATACGCGCAACATACGATAGATTAAATATGACAACCATTTAATTCGTCAAACACATAAAACAAGCAACAATACTGTAAACTGAACATATACATATTAAAAGAAAACTGAATAAACGCATACACCATCTAAATACAAGAAATTAAAATAAATCACATAAAATGCATAACCCAATTCGCAAACAGGTGACCGCAAAAAAGCGCCTCCTCTAAAAATTTGGTGTCCCCGACGTGATCTTTATTTTAATTTATTTTATGGTGTTGTGTCGTTATTAAAGTGCAAGTGAAAGGTTATAAACTATTGTGTTAATAGTCATTCTAGGCGTCTTCTGCATAATTCGATACAAAGACACACACATTCG
>JAWNLQ010000636.1:0-58258 GCA_035042225.1 Drosophila incognita
AATTATTAAAATGAATAAAATTAGTAGTAGAGTAAGTTACGCATTACACTGAAAAAAAATACATATAATTATAAAAGTCTGACAACGGCTTTGATTATACAAAAAAATACAATTCTTTATTCAGAAACACGTCTTCTCAGATTGGTGTACAAAATGTAACTCTACTTATGCTAGTGGTTTAATCTATAGGGAAACCTCGCTGTAGCTTTGCCGCTGCTGTCCCAAAGGTTGAGGTGTCGGATGGCCCACTTGTGGAATGCGCTGACGGAGTCTATATCTAAATATGTCACTATATATATATAAAACAAAATAAAATCAAACCAAAATTCAAATTGCTAGTATTAAGAAACAATGTGAAACATTAAATTTAAAATTGAAAAAGCCACTTAAACCTTAAGCTTAGTTTTTGGGTATCTTAATTTTCTCATTAAAATATATAACGTAATGAAGCTTAAAAATGAGAGCGTAAAATATTTCTTCTTCTTCCGAGTCATGGGGTCTTAAAAATTAATTGAGTTGTCATGCACATTTGGGGATCTGAAATTACAATTATCCCTGCAGATCATGGTAACGCGAATGTCTGCCTGTAATTTTGGTAATCGAAAAATTTGGTTGCTGCGTTGAGCTTCAAGAATTTGAAGTGGTCACCGATCACTCCAGTTTAAAGTGGCTCCGAGACAACAAAACGTATCTGGTCGGCTAGCTCGGTGGGTTTTTAAGTTACAATCCTATAAGTTCACAATTTCTCATCGCAAAGGCAGGGATCAAATTGTACCTGATGCGATTTGCCGACTATGCGATGATGAAATTAATAGTATAGAGTGGGAAGGTCCCCAAATAGATCTGGAGTCCCCTGCATTTTTGAATGTAAGTTATATGGATTTGAAGAAAAACATTTACTCGGATCCAGATAAATTTCCCGATGTACGGGTTATCGATAAGTTCGTCTATATTCGCAATCAATATGTCACCGGAGATTCTACATGAGAATCGCTGGCTTGGAAGTTGTGGATACCAGAGGGTCTTCGCTTGTATACAATTCGTCGATCCCACGATAATGTATTGTCGGCACACGAAGGAATTCAGAGGACAATTGAACGTTTGCGTAGAAATTTCTTTTGGCCATGATTGTCAAGAGATGTACGAAATTTTATCAGTGAATGTGACAAGTGTAAGGAGACTAAAGCTCAACGCGATTCTTCGTCCCCCAATGGGAGAGCAAAGCGTGTCATGTCGGCCTTGTCAGAAGCTGTACATAGACACACTTGGTCCCTATCCTGGGAGCAAGAAGGGTTATATTGGCCTGCTAATAGTCCTTGATCATTTTAGTCGAAACCATTGGTTATGTCTTAATAAATTGAATACTTCGACAATCACAGATTCCAGCTAATCTGACTCTTGGCAGTCGCCAGAATTATCTGGTGTTGCAATGGCCCTATAGTCCATTGAATGCAAATTTAGAATTACATTTGAATTTTCGGAACCGCGCCCAAAGCAGCTGTTACAGCTGTGCTAAAGAAAAGCTTCTGCCTCTTATAGCTGGCTTCCGCCTTTTCTGTTCGAAGTCTAGGACGAATAAGACGCATCAAATTCCCGCCAATTTAAAATCATAAATTTAACACATAATTTGGCAAGAGGAAAAAAACAACTCCCAATATTTTAAAGCCATCCAATCATTGATCGAAGCTGCCAAGACGTGCATGTGTGTCAGACACGCTCATATGGCTGACAACCTGCGTACGAAAGAGGGTGGGCGAAAGAGAGCGAATTCGCCGCAACTGCAATCAGGGCCGGATTTCGGTCTGATATACAGTTACTGTGTACGCAAACGCATAAATATACATTTTATGTATGCAGCATTATTTATACACACACAAGCATACATGTGCATGAGAACGTGAGTGTGCGAGCATGTGGCTATGGGGCAAGCCTGATTATTAAAAAACAGAAGTAATTATAAACGAGAATGTGGTTGAAAATTACTTTGACGGCAAACTATACGCAGTTTGAAATTTTTCTAATTGCTTAAATTGCATACATATTCAAAAAGCACAATGCGTAAACTGAATGTGTGTGTGTTTGTGTGTGTGTGCTTGTTTGTGGGGGTGAAACTAATATTCGTAATGTATTTTTGTATGAAACTTTGGGGAATAGCGGGTTTTGTTGAAATTGTCACGCCTACAATTTATAAGCGAAACTGCGTACATAAATCTAAGTCGAATTGCATTCATATATCGAATGGACACAATGACTCTATTTCAAAAAAACATCGATTTGCCACATTTTACTCTAAAATGTTTGCTCTGAAGTCTACCTGGTGATGTGGGAATTTCACTGAAGCTTTAAATACAAATTACAAAGAGAAATACACTGAGGAAAAAGTGGAAGTGTTCAAGTATAAACATGTGAGATGCTGATAGCTGGCTCATGCAACGCACTCAAAATTAGTCACTTGAGGCTGGCTTGCATGGGGTCAAGCTATTTTTAAAGATGTTAGAGGAGTGAGACTGCGGTCGCCTTTCAAGCGGGTGCGTTCGATAAGAGACCGATGCGGTCGCCTTACGAACACATGCATAATGTATCGACATTGAGGCTATTTAAGTGTGTACGAATTATATATATATATATATATATTTTGAGTAAGTAAGTTTGTCAGACGGATATAAGTTAGTCATGCCAAGCAGTGAAAAATATTTACGTCAAACAATAAACTAAAATTTAAAACATAAATTGCTTGGGAAGAAAGAGTTCTGTGAATTTTCACAGCCGTTATGTTGATAGCTTGTTCATTGATTTTGTAGAGTACAGACTTTATAATAAATTTCTAAAATTCCATTTCCATATTACATTCATAAAAAATAGAACGTGCCCCTTAATATACAGAATTAAATAATAAAAACACACAATAATTTAACAACAACAACACCGTTTACGAGGAGGCCTTCATCGTGGAGTAATTTGGGTGAGTGATTGTGTTGTTTGTCCCACTGTTAAGGCCAGCGAATGCTTTTGCATGCGGACGAACAAAACGAAAATGAGCAAAAGGAGAGAGTGAGAGAGACAAAAAAATTGATAGCGAGCCAACGCGAGCGTGAGCGAGGTTCCTCACAAGCAAGAGCGTGTGCTTTGTTCATGATTAAGCTCTAAATCTCTTGCACTCTCCTCTCTTCGATATTGTACTCTCGTTTTCCGATTAACTTTAGCCATGTAACTTTTAGTGATGCTCTTTTGATTGTGTTCAGAGCTTTTGCCCTTTTTGCTTTTTGAAACATTTAACGAAATGCATAATGTAATAATGTTAAACAGAAAATTTTGAATTAACGTAAATTATATCTCCCTTATTAAATTTGATTACAACATTTACATACTTTTATCATAATCGCCTACATATATACACTTATTACTTTTTACATATACATACAAATTTATTGACAGCAGTGTTACTGAATTGACTTGAAAACATGTGTGAAAATGTAGGGGGTGTTTGATTCTTCTTTCCGTCTTTCCTTCTCCAGAAAAAGGCACTTGATGGTTTTGGTTGTTTTCACTTTTATGTATTTATTTCACATGAATATTTTCTACTTCTTGGTAGTTTTGCGGTTACAATACTATTGATTTAATGTTAATGTTCTAACATGTATGTTGCTAATAACAGCGCTGAGTGCGCTGAGAGGAGGTTGCATTGCAGAGAGAGAGGATGTGGATCGTAGGTCCATGATGCCAAAATGACACCAGTTGATCAAGCCTGGTTTAATACAACCAACCTAATCAATCTAAATAATTATTAAAATGAATAAAATTAGTATTAGAGTAAGTCACGCACTACACTGAAAGAAAAATAAAAATATATGTATATAAACAATAAAAAAAAAGTAAATTAATAAAATAATATTTTAATATACATTTTTTTTGTTAGTACGCAAAGTGCAAGAAAAATGAATATCGTCATTAAAGCTAATATAATAATCAATTATTTTTTTTTAATGCAGCAATTTAATTTAATATTATGAAAAGTTATAAAATATTGTTTAGTACAAAGTATAAATAATAACAGGGAATCTAAAAATTAAATGACGTAAACATATAACTGTATTTAACATATTACCATATCACATAACATCAAATATAACATTGTTGCACATTAACGTTACAATTAACGTCCAGCTGTCAAGAGGTCGCTGGTGTGAAGGCGCTTTAAGCGTCTGCGGGTTGTATTCGACCCTAGTGAGCAAGCCAATGGGTTAACATGGTTGGATATCGTTGCCTGGTAGCCTATAGTGTGATCTGGAGCAGTAGTGAGTCTCACAGACCAACATTACATCTATTTGATGGCGATGAATAAACATTGGCGTTCCAAACGCCAACGCGCATCCCAATTTGGCTCATTTATTGGCAAGTACAGCGTGCAACAGGCTCATCATGGCCATCATTGTCTCATTTAACTTGTCGAATTTTGGCATAAGAATTTCAAGCTGGAGATTGGAGTGTTGATAATAATGATAAGTCTGTTGCACTAGCTGATATTGATCCTGTGAGGGCTGCTCATGTTGTTGACGCAATGGCAGCTGGTGTTGTTGTTGATGGCTTAGTTGCTGTTGACGCTCTTGCTGCATGTGCTGTTGCTGTTGGAGTTGCTGCTGCTGGCGTTGCTGCGAGTATTTCTCCTGATGCTGAGCGTTCCTGCGGAGCATCTTGTTGAGGCGGCAAAGGTTTTTGTTGCTGCTGCTGTGGCTGCAGGCGGTGCTGAGGTTGTGGCTGTTTATGTTGGTGAAGTTGCTGCTGATGGTGACACTGCTGCTGAGGGTGACGCTGCTGCTGAGGGTGACGCTGCTGCTGTGACAGTTGCCCAAGTTGCTGAAGGAGCTGAGGAGCCGTTTGCAGTCTGGCGGCATTAGCATAAGAAAATTGTGCATTGCGTATAGGAGTTGGGCTTCTTGGGCCCGACTTTTGTAGATATTGAGCCGGCCTTCCAGACTGAGCCACATGCTTCCATCCCTTGGCAACGCGCTGATATGCTGTGCATCCTTTCCAGCTTGCTGGCTGGGTTCCTCCGCAGTTGGCACATTTCGGATCAGCATCCAATGGTTTTTCGCACACCTGACTAGCATGTGCTGAACCACACTTTACGCAGCGATGCTGTTTTTGGCAATATTTCATTGTGGGGATCAAATCCTGTCAGCGGTGGCACTGGGGGATGTCCAAATGTCGATCAGGTCATTCAACAGAAATGCGACAATCGCGGATCTGGGCGCAGCATTACATGGTCCCACGCAACATGTCCATCACGGCGGAAAAATTGGGGAAGTAGGCAAAGTAGTCTTCTCTGCCATGTAACTGACTCGATGTCTGAGTCAGAATCCGACAGCAGATTCTCTAGTGCTTGTGGTGCTGCACGAGCACCAGCAGAAGTTGATGGCATTGCGTCCAAGTCGATGTCATCATCGATTATCGCGATTTTTATTTTTTTGCTGGCATTGTTGTTGGCGTTGTTTGTATTGTCGTTGATGTAATTGTTGTTGGCATTTGCAATTCTAGCATTGTTCACTTTGTTGCTTGTTGTTGTGCTGCTATCCGAGCGAGAGCGCAGATTATAGCGGAGTTCGCTGGTCTGCCTCGCAAGAGATCGAGTACCAGGAAACTGTCATTGCTGGGAGTGGTTGTATGGGGGTGTTGCTCATATTGGTGCAAAATTTGCGCACACCAAGCACACACACTCTACCAGAGTGGTGGCGGCGCACGCACAAGTCACTGTGACTGCTAGTGAGTGCAGACCAGCAGAACTGCTCGCGAGAGTCGATAGTTTCAATCGCGAGAGAGAGTAACGCGTCACACTCACACGCACAATTGCCGATGCTCTGCAGCAAGCGGACCGAGCTGCGCGCGTCGTGCGTAATGGGGCGATTAGCAGGCCGCTAACGAAATGTGGGAGCGACAAGAGAATTTTAGCTTGACCCTTGAACTCTCAAAGGTACCGAAAATGTAAAACAAAATCAAAAGGGCAACGCACTGAGCGAGGGCGTACACAATTTGTTTTTGTATTTTGTTATTGTTTTGAATGCATGGAATTTGGCATAAGTTCCAGTCTTATTTCTGTGTGAATTAAACACAAATTTAACAATTTAAACACTTTAATATTGTTACAAATTTAACTACATTAATATTATAACTAATGTTGCCACTAACTGGAGTGGTCTTGTCCATTAGAAATGCTTATAAAGCAGAAAAATTGCCACAGTCACCAAAATACGCGTTCGCGCTCGACGAAGCCAAAATGATAATTTAAAAAAAAAATTATTCACTTAGAACCATTTTCTTTAAAAAATAAAATAAAATAAATAAATAAATTAAAATTAAAAAAAATTAATTAAATGTAACAGGCTTTAAGAAAAAAAAATGCTCAAATATTAGTTTTTAAGCATTCATATGTGACTCTCCCCATACCAAATGAAAATAATACATATAATTATAAATTCGAGAATTGAAAATGCGCCAATTGAAGATTCGACAAGAGTTTAGATTAGTAAAAAATACAATTCTTTATTCCAAACGCGTCTTATTCGATTGGTGTACAAAATATAACTCTACTTATGCTAGTGGTTAAATCTATAAGGAAACATCGCTCTTGCTTCTTCTGCGGTGTTGTAGCTTTGTCGCTGTAGCTTTGTCGCTGCGTCTTTAGTTCTTGGAAAATGCGCTGGCGGAGTGTAATTCGGATGGCTCGCTGGTTCTGAAATAAATAAATAACATTATATATTAGTTTCGCTTTCTGTTGCTGAATAAGTTTTATTCTTGTGTAAATAATATTTATCTCTAATAGTTTCGGTTAAAATATTCTTTTCTTCGTCTGGATATGGTATTATTGAATATAAAGTTGCTTGTGACAGAGTTTTCGGTATATGTGATATTATTTCATTTGTCTTGGGTTTTTTCCAAGTTGAATCGACATTTAATACATGATCATGTTTTAGTAATTTTGGGTCTGAAAAGGCGAGAAGGTTTCCAATCTGGTCAGTTGCATCCCCATCTCGATATCTTCGATGTATTCAGTGAATTGTTGTAAGTTAAACATTAATAAACTTAATTTTGCGTTCTGTTGTGACATTTCTGTCATGCCGTCCATTATTTCTATCCCATGATTGACTGCTTCTGTGACTTTGTTCAGTTCGTTTACCTGTATGCTATTAGCCTCTAAATCGTGTATTTATTCAGTTAGTTCTGTTTTGTCGTCTTCAGTTAATGTGCCAAATAAATATCTGTAACCTTTTCCTACTACATTAAGGAGTCATCGTTTCTGTCTTTTGATTATTTTTATTCCGTTCATTTCTCTATGAAGTTTTTCTACTAGATATTCTATTTGGAGTAGAGCACTAAAATCATTTGCCTGAGATATTAAATCTTGTTCAGTATTTTCGGCTTTTCGTCAGCTTTACTGTTAGGCAATGGTATTCGAAATCTGAAGGAATGCTCAATGAGCCTGTTTAAATAAAACGTACCTGATTTGTGCTTTTACTTGGTTTACTTCTATATTTTGGGTGTTACTCTGAGTTATTGTTAGTGTTAGTATTATCATTATTAGCAGATGGACCGGTAGATGAATCTTCCGTAGTTGACCTGAAATTATTGTTATATTTGTTTATGTTTATTTTCTTTTTCTTTTTGAATTTAGTTTTGTAATGTATGATTTTTCTTCCTCTATTCGTTTCTTCGAAATGTTTGCTATCTAACTGTTTTATTATGCCTGTTTTCCTGAATGGATCTATAGTTTGTATCTATTTCGTAAGTTTTTCTTTTTTCGTTTAGCTTGTTGATCTTTTGAATTCTATTCAATTGGGTATTGTATGCTGGTGATCCGGCATAAATGAAGATATCTGCTGGTGTTCTACCAGTACTGCTATGTATCGTTTTATGGTTATAAGTGTAAAGTATTATTTCGAATTTTGTTAACTTATTTTCTTCGTTTGTGGCTGAATTAATTATTCTTAATTTTTCGTTGATTGTTTTGTGAAACCGCTCTACGTCTGATATGCCGTTCTTACTTGATGTGATTTTAATCTTAACATTTTCTAAATCTAACCAAATCTTTAATGCTCCACTCATGAATGCTGAGTCTTTGTCTGCTTTTATGTCTAATGGTTTTCCCATTTCGTTGAATATTTTGAACAATGATCTTTTTGCTTCTAACCAATCTTTACCATTTATTTCTATTAATGTAGCATATTTTGAGTATACGTCTATGCATGATAAAAATCGATAACGTATTTTCCTCTAGGGTTGAAAACCTCAGGTGTTATTTCATAACTCAATTTTGTGTCCCTGTGTTCCACTTTTGATATATTACAGATTTCGCATTCGTTAATTATGTTTTGTATTAGTTTTTGGTAATCCGGGAAATAATATTTTTCTTTAAACATTACTATAGTTTTTCCTATTCCTGGATGTAAGAGTTTTGTATGGTCGTTTAATATGGTTTGTTTCAATTCTGAATAGTTTGGATATCTTTTAATTTTTTTGTGGTTGTCATAGTTTTAATCGGACAATCTCTTTGTATTATTTCACCTTCTATGTGGGAAGTATATAACGCTGTTTTTTGCACAAAGATATTCTTTTATGATCTCTTCTGCTTTTTCCGTTGTCATTTCTATGTAGTTTACTATGATCTTAGTTTTGTGAAAATAGCTAATTTTCTTTATTTCTTCGGTATTTCCTTTTATAAATTCTATTTGATGATTATGATTATTCAATGGTCTTTCCGTGATTTGAATACAATTTTGATTATCTTCGTTTGCGCTATGTATTGTCGCTGCTATGCTATCTTGAGCATTCCCCATGAAATTTTCTTCTGTTTTAATTCTTGAAAGTGCAGTAGTTTTCTTTGCCTGGTATGTATTTGACTTCATAATCGAATTCGTTAAGTCTTATCTTCCACTTTTGTAACTTCATGTTTGGCTCTTTTATGTTAGTCAGCCATATAAGAGGTTTGTGATCGCTAAGTATTTCAAAAGTTCTACCAAATAAGTATTATCAGAAATTTTTCGTTGCCTATATTATTGCTAATAATTCTTTTTCTATAGCTGAGTATTTTATCTCATGCTCGTTCAAAGTTCTACTAGCATAACATATTGGTTTGTGATCTTGTGATAAAACTGCTCCTAACGCATAATTACTAGCGTCTGTAGTAAGTGAGAATTATTTCTTGAAATCCGGATATACCTATATGGGGTCTGATACTATTAGCAACTTTAATTTCTCATAGGCTTCTATGTATGTTATTTCTTTTTCGTTGACTTTTGCTCCTTTCTTTAGCTTTATTGTCATTGGCTTCGCAACTTTTGAGAAATTCGGTATGAATTTCCTGTAAAATCCACATAATCCGAGGAATCTTTTGATTTCTTTGGGAGTCTTAGGGATTGGAAATTCTTTAACGACTTTTATTTTGATTGGGTTAGGTTTTATTCCTTCCGTTGTTATTATATGTCCTTGGAATTCAAGTTATTTATTCATGAATTCGCACTTAACTAGTTGTAGTTTTAGATTTGCTTCTCTGAGCTATATAAAAACTTTCTTTAATGCTAATATGTGTTCTTCCAATGAAGTGGAATACACTATTATGTCATCCATGTAAACTAGACAATTTTTGTGAATTGAGTCTCCCAGAAGATTGCTCATACAACGTTGAAAGGTTGCTGGTGCATTTTTCAAGCCAAATGGCATTCGTGTATATTCGAAATGTCCTGCTTTGGTTGAGAATGCTGTTTTTGCGATTGATTGTTCGTCCATCTGAATTTGATTAAATCCTTTAGCTAAATCGATAGTTGTGAAATATTGACATTTTCCTAACTTGTCTAATATTTCATCCATTACAGGTATGGGAAACTTATCGCTAACTGTTTTTTCGTTAAGGCTGCGATAGTCTACGACTATTCTATATTTTTTCTCTCCTGATGCATCTTCTTTTTTTGGTACTACCCAGATAGGAGAACAATATGGTGAATTAGATGGTCGTATAATACCTTGATGCATCATTTCTTTCATTTGTTTGTTAACTTCCTCATCATAGCTTTGTGGATATTTATAGGGTTTCCTATAACAAGGGTCCTCATTTTTTGTATTGATAACGTGTTTTATAGTATTTGTGAAAGTCAAATTGTCACTCTCTTTATACTGAATATCGCTAAATTCAAACAAAACTTTTGTTAACTTGGATTTTTCTTCCTTATTTGGGTGTTCTCATCTAAATTGATTGCTTTCTACTGATTCGATTTCCAATGCGTATGCTGTATGTATATCTTTTGTTAGTGGTGGGTCTTCATATTCTTCTTCCTTATTTTCGTTATTATATTTAAATAAAAATTGAAAATTATTAAGTTTAACAAACTCATCTTCGTAATTGATCTCGCTTCTACAATCCTTAAGGAACGTTCGGTATAAGAGGATGTCAAAATTTTTGAAAATTTATGTATGTACAATTTCTGATCTGTTGGACAAAGTTGCTAGGGGCTAAATGTATGCTAGTATTTAATTTTACTTCTCCACTTATGGTTTGACAAGTAATATTCTCTTTGGAAGTATTGTAGTTAAAGACATTTTTATTCATAATATTTACTATTAAGCATCGCATTTGTTGGTTGTTCATAATTATTCTTATGAATGGGGTTCTGTGTTTGTTTCCATTTTTGATTGTCCACTTTTACTAGGTCTTTGTCTTTTCGTGGGTTGGTTAGGTGGTCTGGTATTATTACGATCTGATTGATAATTGATCGGGTTTTGGCATTCTGCCTTGATTTAATTTTAGTTGATATTCGTTATACAATTGTTCATTAACCATTGGTAATTTGGGAATTTTGATTTCTATAATTCGTATTATAATTTTGTTGATTCCTGGAACTCTGATTATAATTTGGGTTGTAATTTTGTTGAGTTTTTGGATAATATTTGTTATTACCTTTATTGTAATGTGTGTTATTTGCAAATTTTTGTTTTTTCTGATATGCGGTCCTCGTATAAACCTAATTCTTGGGCTACTGCTCTTAATTTATCAGTTGTGGGTATGTCGTATCTTGCTAACTGCATGTATAATCTGTCCGGAAGTCTCTTATTTATTACGTCCCTAAATGTATTATTTAATGCATTAGTATACAATGTTTTATTTTCTTGGTTATTTTCTATTGCTAATTTATTAATTATTACATGTGATTTGTACACGAGTTCTTCGAGGAACTTACGAATACTTCCTCCATAATGTGTGTTGTACACTCTTCTGAGGAGTTCCTCACAAGGTGTTTGAGTTTTGTAAGTGGAGATGAGGATGCTCCGTAGTGTTGCATCGCGTCGCCATGCAACTGCATCTGAATTGCGCTGTACAGTATGAGTTTTTGGCGCGCATCACTGCTTGGGAAGAGTTCCATGATGAAATCAATCCGTCCGATAAAGCCGCCCAGCTCGTCCGTTTCTCCACCGAAGGTTGGTACTTGCCGGATTTGCCCGAGTGTCTGGTTTAATGTGGCTTCCGACATCGTTTTGTTATATATATATTTTTTTTTTGAATGTTACTGGCCAAATTTTGTTAACATTTTTTTTTTTTTGGTTTATGCACTTGTTGATTATTTGAACAAATTTAGATTTGAATTTTTTTTTTTTTTTTGTTGCCGTTTGTTTGTTCTAAATATGTTTCTTTCACTTTTCTTTTGTTTATTTGTAATTTGTTTGTTACGCTTTCACATTACTGTTGGATTTTTTTTTTTTTTTTTTTAAGTTTTTCAAGGATTACGGGGTCCTTATGCGGATAACAGGTTTTTTCGCGAAACACTAGTACGTATTCCTGAAAGGACTGCGACGTTTCACAATGTTTATCTGTTATCCTACCGGCTGCGCCAATTATATATTAGAGAATTGAAAATGCTCCAATTATATTTTTGAGAATTAAATGCACCAACTGAATATTATAGAATTGAAAATTCAACAACGGTTTTTGATTAGTAAACAATAAAATTATTTATTCAAAAGCACGTCTTATTCGTTTGATGTACAAAATAAATCTGATCTTATGCTTGTGGTTTGATCTATTAAGAAAGTTCGCATTTGCTTCTTCTGCGGTGTTGTAGCTGAGTCGCTGTAGCTTTGTCGCTGCGTCTTTAGTTCTTGGATTTTGTTTGCTTTTATAAAATGCGTTGACGGATGTGTTTATGCTGAGACGGAGTTTTAATTCTTGTGCGCTGCTGTTGCGATTGCAGTGAGTGTGAACATGAGAGATCTGCGTGATCTGGATATGTCACTATATAATATATGTTCGAGAATGAACATGTGACGCTCTCAGCTGCTGATAGCTGGCTCATGCAGCGCACTGAAAACTTGATGAGATGTAGATGGAGTGAGACAGCGGTCGCCTTACGAACGGCTGAATATTGTATTCAGATTTAAGAATTGTTTATAAAGGGCCTGATCGTCAGAGCAGGCAGTTTGAAACTAATCGTCGACTCCCCGGCAGTTCGAAACTAAACGTCGACTCCGCGTGTGTAATCTTCTTTCGACAGGGAGGCTATTTAAGTGTGTATGAATTATATTTATATATATATTTTGAGTAAGTAAATTTGTCAGACGGATATAAGTACATATATTTTGAGTAAGTAAGGGTTATGTGAATTTATACAGCCCTTATGTTGATAGCTTGTTCATTGATTTTGTAGAGTACAGACTTAATAATAAATTATAATTTAGCTTACAGCACTTAATGCTTGAAAATTTGCCATTGACATGTTGTAATAATTTTTTGTTTTGCCAGACTTGGCAAGTAAACAAGAGCATTACAATTTGCCAGACAGAGAGTTGTTCTAAATGGACTTTTTGGGTGAGCCAAAAGTCGCGACGGGTCGACACTTGGCACTTTGTGACCACGTCGCAAAGCACAAAACTTGTTTTTCATGTCCATTTATAGACGATGCGGTTCAGTCCGCTCTATCAGCCCAATTTACATATATATATACATATATAGTTATAGATCTACTATATAAATACAAGTATAAGTACATAGTGAGCGTTTATTAAAATTTATGTGTCAATTTATCATGTTCTATGCCTAGAACCTGCTGTATGAGCGCCGCCTTCCTCTCTGCCGAGCACTCACCGCTTTACTCCCTTCCCTGCTGAATTCTTTGCTGTATCTAATTCCAAACGAGCAACAAAGTGTTCTTTTAGGATGAAATGCCTGTATTTTGAATTACAAGAGTGTGCACTTGATTGAAATACTGATAGCATGCATGAAAATTCGCTATTCAATATTCAATATTGGCGACTAAAATGTATGTCGCTTCAAAATTATTAGCCACTATGCTGAAACCAGTCAACTTAAAGCTGACTAAGCTAAACGTCTGAAATAACATAAATTTGTAATAATAAAATGTATGCTTAATGTTGTTTTGTGTTTGATGTTTATGAAGAGTGCTATCAATAGGTAAGCCGACTGCAAAAAGCCGCAAGTGTGTACAAATCCAAAGCTGCGACAATTTGACTGAACACAGAATGTAAAACACACAAGACCAATACAGTCTTATACAATACATCTAGACATATAAATATTCAGTTTCATAATACGATACCCACTCTAAAATATGTAAGTTAAAGTGTAAATACATAAGTTGTACTCACTGTACGCTTTGCTATTACCAACAATCATTTAGATTATATATTATGTATACTATATATTATCACTAAGCAGACAATACATAGAGGCGTCAAATCGACAAAAAAGTGCATCAGGTTCTTTTTCTCAGAGCCTGCGACCCAGCAGAGCCTAGAGTCTGTCGAACAGCGAACGCAGGTCATTATTCAACTGGACTTCGCTGCGACAACATCGCGGATGAATGTAAAACACAGCCTTTTTTGAGCAGTCGTGCTTGGGTGCGAGCAGGTAGGCTTTCTGACCTTTTCTAGTAGACCCGAATGGGTTATCAGTGTGTGCGAAAAAATAAGCTATGCTGTTACCGGTGCGACAAGATCCTTGAATGTGTGCGAAGATAGCAGCAACACTCTATCCTTGTATTCTCAAATTAATTTCATAAAACCAATGGATAAAATCGAGGTAATGTTTAGAATACTTATGCTTAGAATATTCTATTATAAATATATTTTCAATTTCTAATCTAGTGTATTGAATCGCCTAGGCCGAAAGCTTCTGAAATATGGGATATGTGAGAAAATATTTATTTAATAATTTCTCAAGCATTAATTTTTTTTTTTTCCTCTCCGATATCATTTAATTATCCAACATCGAAAAATTATTGTTTTTATGGGCTCACAGCCCTTAGTAAGATTATGCAACACATCCAATTTAATAGCGATTGGGTACCAGGCAATTGTCTTCGTGCGTGAAATCACCTCCAATAGAACAGTTCCAAAGTTGTGAATGTCGCAATTGAATATGTTGTGGTATTCTTCGAATTCCCTCAGTCTTCTTTTACTATCGTATATCTCATATATCTCTTTGCGCATATAATCAGAATTGCTACAAAGTGTCAAGTCAAGTGGACTAGAAAGTTCCTGAGCAATGCCGAAATCACAAATTTTCAAGATTCGGTAGTTATCGGCTTGTAGTAGTAGGTTGTATGGCGTTAAACATCCATGACAAACACGTTTCGGTGTCATGCTATGCAAGTAAGCTAAACCCTGTAAGTGGGAATGTCAATTGCAATCATAATTGTCAAACACGGTTCCATGTATTTATTCAAAAGTGTTTCACCAAACCTTAGCACACTGGATCATCCAATTCAGCCCACGCGCCACTGTATACTTAAGCTTTGCTTCTCCATGCAAATAGTGGTGAAGCGATATACATTCTGGATAATTCAATAGTATAAAGGCATCATTATCATGGAAGGTAATTCCATAGAGTTCCACAATATTCTCATGGCTAACGCGGGTAAGGTTTCTGACCCATTTTTCAAGGCAGTCGAAGTCGAAATCATTTCCACCAAAAGTGGCCTTTGTGCATTTCTGTACTGCGATCTGTTTTTGACGCCAATTAGCTTTGTAGATGTCACCGAAGGTACCTTTCCCAACACTTTCCTGAAGGGTGGAAATAATGGTTTTATAAATGAATTATATTTTATTGCATTTTAATGTTACCTTTTCAAGTTCAATATCTGCAAAGTTTACGACCGGAGCTACATCAGATTCAGGGTAATATATTTTTCTAAACTCCCTGGGAATATGTAACGTATGAAATTAGTTTATTAATATTGAATAACATAATTTGATTGATGGACCTCTTATAATTTATAGAAGAGGTGATTTATAAGAAAATAATTTTCGAACTATAACCTGTTATTACTCTTGATCCTACAACTTACTCAGGCTTATACAGCATCGAGGTCAGTTCCCTTATGGTGGGACGCTTTTCTGGATTTGCCCAGCAGCTTTCAATTATTTCCTTGTTATTACAACTTGAGTCAATTATATCCCTAAGATCCGGACGTTCGCCTGAAAAACTTAAAAAAGTTGTACGATATATTGTTAATATTTCAATTTTCTTACCCGCAATGATGTCGTCTATTTTATCGGAACTGAGCGGTTCTTCAAATTGATAAAAGGGCTTTTTGCGTGACATCACCTCCCAAAAAACAATCCCAAAGCTATATATGTCGCTCTCTTTTGTATACGGTTTTCCATCCAAGACCTACGTAGAAAATAGAGTTTATTTTTCATTCTTTTATTTCCAATTCATTTAGGGAATACATACCTCTGGGGCTACATAGGCTTTATTTTGATGGGCCAAAAGAGTTTTCGGATCGGACGGAAAACAGTAATCACTTATTTTCAAAAGCGTAAAGTTCTCGAACAGCAACATATTTTGGGAATTTAAGTTGCAATGTGGTCTTGTGGTCGTATCCCATAGATACTCAATACCCTTCAAGAGAAAAAAATTCAATAAAAATCTGTTAATTGGTTGGACGAAGATGAAAGTACAAAGTACCTTTGCCGCCTGATACATCCAGTGGAGGGAATTGGAAATTGTATAATCTCGCTTTTCGCTACCATGCAAATAGTTGTAGAGTGATCCGCAGGTAGCATATTCCATGAGTAGATGGGGTATTTTCTCAACATCATAGGTAATGCCATACATTCGTATAATGTTGTCATGGGGCATTGAGAGAAATGTGATCTCTTTGTCAAGACCTGATCTTGTGTTATTTTTGAAAACATTTATACATTTTTTTAATGCTATCTGTATGTCTCGCCATTCAGCTCTGTAGACAATGCCAAATTCACCTTTCGCAATGACCTGTAGGCAACAAATTTTAGTTAGAACAAGTGAGAACGTTGCAGTCTGATATCAGTATATTGCCAGCTGACAACTGGTGGCAGAGAAATTGTTTGGCATGGTGGGGGTAGGGCACCTCGAACATTGAGTAAATGTGGTGTTAAAATTTAGTGACTATCCCTAAAATTGCGGGTGTTATAAGTTTAGTCGTAGCCAGGAATTGTATATTCAATCTTAGGAGATTGTTGCTGGTAATCTACATTCCAAGTTTGGAAACTCTTGCTCTAACATTGTGGCGGATATATGCTTTAGTGTTTTTGTAGACAGGGTGGGAGTTGCCAAGGCATTTCTAACCAAACTTAGAAGAACGTTCTAGAAATCTATATTCCAATTGATGAAGAGATCGGAGTACGCTTTTTGAAGAGTGTTATCAGTAACATACATTTAAAATTTGGTTACTCCAGCTTAAATTGGTGGAAGATAACGATTATCGATTTGCGCTACATCGTTCATACAGACGGACGTGACAAAACCAATATAATCATATCAAAGTATAAAAGCATAAGCCAATTTGGCAGATTATTACATCTTCACACAGCTTTATATCCTTAAAATCGGCGATAAGTGGCTTCTTGAAAACAAAAGTTACGTAATTTAGTAATTAATATTAAATATTGCGCTTAGATTTATTAGTAATTACTCAAATTTGTTTGCTTTACATTCCAAGTCGCATAGTTTCCCAAATAATTCATCCATTCTGGCTCGTTTTGTCGGTTCCTCATGCCAACAATTTTCAATGAATATTTCTAAGTGCTTGGAGCCCGTTGCACCGATATCCCCAAGAGGCTAATTCCATTGCTAGAATTGATTGAGGTTTGTTGGCATCAAAAGCCGGAGTTGCGACCCAATGCTGCATCTATTGATCTTACTGAAATTCCATGTTCTGATGTTTGTATCACCAAACCATAACCAAAAGAATAAGATCAAAATACTAAAATTAAAATTAAACAATATTTAATGAAAATATTACTTGTTTCCGACTCGGGTACCGAAGATATACGAATACGTACATCTCAATGGGTGCAATTTGAAGTTGACTTGAAACTTGAAATATAATATAATATATATAATCGTCTGTGCCCACCTTGACAAAGTTTAGGTTGGGAAATCGATTAAATCGATAATTGCAAATCTCCCACAAATTTAAAGCTGGAGTGACAAAACTTGAAATGTAGATTGCCTTCAAAGAACGCCATATAAATGTACATACCCTAAAAAAAACGAAATCTTGTCAATGGACAAGAACGATTACTAGGAACCTGGGAAAACGCTTACAGCCGCACCAAAAGTACTTAACAAGTCGAGGCACAACTAATCAACGCCTTCTCAACCCACCAAACCACAACCAAATATGAAGGTTATTTGCCACCAGTAGTCTGTGGTACTTAACTTGTGTAAGGGTATTCCGCGCTCGGTTACGACTGCAACATTCTCTCAGGCTTTAATTTGATGTCGAAAATAAATATCCAATACAGCACAAGATTGATCAGGCAGTCCGCCTAAAATGCAGGCTATCGCATCACAACGACGCACTGATGCTTGGGCACTTGCAGCTGAAGCCTATCCGGCTTGCAGGCATTTGTTGGGGTGCGATATGGTGCGAGTTAGTAGGGATATCAGTAGCGTATCGATATATGATAAGCAGCAGAATGATACGCAATTATGCATATCATCTAACTGAAATATCTTTAAGCGCAAACATATTAATGCATTTCGGTGTGCCATCCATTGTAAAAATAATTTAAACTACGTCCTACATAGGGGTAGGGTAGGCATACCCATGCCCGCCGACCGTACACCAACACGACACTACACTAATCTACACATCACTAACAAACAACTAATTTAACGGACAGTGGCAATTATAAATATTCAAAACACAAAAAAAAAATCGTTACTTCCGATAAACAACGGCGGCTTCGCTGTTATCGCCGTAACGCTCCCTCCCTTCCTGTGGGGGGTGGAAATTATTTCTGGTAGGTATAAATATTGTGGTGAATTTTATTTAATCTAACGAGTCACGACAGAACTTTACTCTATATTTCTACACCTTATATAAAGAATGGAAATTAATTAAACAAAATAAATGTGAGTCATTTAAATCATTTGGGGACACCCTAAACTACCCTATGTAGCTCCCAGGGACAGTTGTGAGGGTATCTACTCACAAAAATAAATGTCGAACAAAATATGGTACAAAAATATAGCTATAGCTTTCTTCTCTTCTTCTTCTTTAAGTTGGAAAATTAATAAATATAAATGGAATTTGAATTAGAATTTAAGGTAACATAATTAACTTAAAAATAATAAACAATAATTTAACAAAATTGCCCCATAACATTGGCCAAATTAGTTGCGCATCACGGATGTGGAGCCGATCTGAGAGCATTTGGTTTTGTGCGCCCAGCCTCGATTAGAACGGACTCACTTCTATTTATGTTTGTCCAGTGTTGGTCCTCCAGTCCATATTCACCTTGTATGTGTCAATGTTGGATCGTCACTTTTATGGACTTGTATTGATTTTATTTCGTTCATTGGTTGTAATCGTCCTTTAGTCCATTGAATGCAAATTTAGAATTAGATTTGAATTTTCGGACTCGCGCCCAAAGGTCAGCTGTGCGAAAAGAAAAATCAGCCGTGATCTGTTGTCAATAGAAGCTTCTGCTTCTTAGAGCTGGCTTCCGCCTTTCCTGTTCCAGCCAGTTTAAAATCATAAATTTAACACATAATTTGGCAAGAGGAAAAAAACAACTCCCCATTTTTTAAAGCCATCCAATCATTGATCGAAGCTGCCAAGACGTGCACCGGCAAGGATCTCTCATGTCCACACTCACTGCAACAACAACAGCATAGTTCGACAACAACAAACCCAACTGCAACCAGCGATCACAACCAAAAGCGCATGGTGTAATACAACACGCGACTTTGTCATCCTATTTCACAAGAAGTCCATGGTGGGACCCAAACGGACAACCGACACCACCATTAGACTGCGTCGGTGCATTCTACAAGTGGGCTAGCATGAAACTCAAGTGGGCCATCCGAATTAGACTCCGTCAGGGCATTTTACAAGTGGACCATCGCGAGACCCAAGCGGCCATCCGACACCTCCACCAATAGGACAGCAGCGACACAGCTGCAACATCGCAGAAGAAGCAAATGCGAGTTTTCATTTTAAATAAACCACTAGCATAAGTTGAGAGTCATTTTGTACGCGAAGCCGAGAAGACGTGTCTTTTTTGTTTGATAAAGAATTATATTATTCCTAAAAACCCGTTGTCGGATTTTTTAATTGGCCAAGCCGGTACAACACTCTCCAAAAACGTAATTATATATAGTATATATGTATATGTGTGTATCAATATATATATGATACCTATATATATATAATATATGTTCGAGTATCAACATGTGACGCTATCAGCTGCTGATAGCTGGCTCATGCAGCGCCCTCTAGCTATTTTAGAGAGGTTCGATTAGATGTCGATGGAGTGAGACTTACAAACGGCCGCAATCGATAAGAGACCAATGCGGTCATTTTACGAACGGCTGCCTAATGTATTTCTGTATATGTGTTTAGATTTAAGAATTGTTAATAAATAAAGGGCAGTCAGTTCGAATCTAAACGTCGACTCCGCGCGTCTTCTCTTCTTTAGACGTATGTACATATAAATAAAAACATAGATCTATCTAAATATATCTAAATAAATATACATATATATATATAACTATTTATATACCATATAAATAAATATAAAATCAAATAATATAGTGTAGCGAAAGAAGGAAAAATATATAACAAAGTTAAAAAGCTCTGCAGTTAGAAGCGCAGAAGTACATCAAAATAAACGAAGAATCAGTGTTAATAGGTTTAAGAGCTAAATTGTTTGTGTGTTCTCAAGCCAATTCAGTTCTCTGTGTGTGACTAAACACCGTGGACAAGGTTCACGAAGTGAAAAGCATATATGCAATATAACATTAAATTTCCATCTAAAAGTCCATTTCAATATAACATAACATAAAGTATTATGTATTATAACATGAATATACAGTATTAAATTAAAAAACAGCACACAACAATTTAACAACAACAACACCGTTTACGAGGAGGTCTTCTTTGTGGAGTAATTTGGGTGAGTGATTGTGTTGTTTGTCCCACTGTAAAGGCCAGCGCAGTCTTTTGCACGCGGACGACCAAAACGAAAATGAGCAAAAGGAGAGAGTGAGAGAGACAAAAAAATTGAGAGCGAGCCAACGCGACCGTGAGCGAGGTTCCTCGTAAGCATGAGCGCGAGCTTTGATCATGATTAAGCTCTAAAGCTCTTGCACTCTCCTTTCTTCGATACAGATATTCTTGTGGTCCGATTAACTTTTGCCATGTAACTTTTAATGATGCTCTTTCGATTGTGCTCAGAGCTTTTGCGTTTTTGCTTTTTGAAACATTTAACGTAATGCATAATGCAATAATGTTAAACAGTTATATTTTGAATTAACGTAAATTATACCTGCCTTATTAAAATTGATTGCAACATTCATATACTTTTATCATAATCGCCTACATATATACACTTATTACTTTTTACATATGCATACAAATTTATTCACAGCAGTGTTACTGAATTGACTTGAAAACATGTGTGAAAATGTAGGGGGTGTTTGATTCTTCCTTCCGTCTTTCCTTCTCCAGAAAAAGGCACTTGATGGTTTTGGTTGTTTTCACTTTTATGTATTTATTTCACATGAATATTTTCTACTTCTTGGTAGTTTTGCGGTTACAATACTATTGATTTAATGTTAATGTTCTAACATGTATGTTGCTAATAACAGCGCTGAGTGCGCTGAGAGGAGGTTGCATTGCAGAGAGAGAGAGGATGTGGATCGTAGGTTCATGATGCCAAAATGACACCAGTTGATCAAGCCTGGCTTAATACAAACAACCTAATCAAGCTAAATAATTATTAAAATTAATAAAATTAGTATTAGAGTAAGTCACGCACTACACTGAAAGAAAAAAAAAAAAATATATAAACAATAAAAAACAAGTAAACTAAATAATAATTTAATATTTTTTTTTTTTGTTATTATGCAAAGTATAAGAAAATCTATTTTATTATTTTATTTTTTTTAATGTAGCAATTTAATTTTATATTAATCAACATAATGAAAAGTTATAAAATATTGTTTTGTACAAAGTATAAATAATAACAGGGAATCTGAAAATTAAATAACATAAACATATAACTGCATTTAACATATTCCAATATCACATAACATCAAATATAACATTGTTGCACATTAACGTTACAATTAGAGTCCAGCTGTCAAGAGGTCGCTGGTGTGGAGGCGCTTTATGCGTCTGCGGGTTGTAATCGGCCCTCGTGAGCAAGCCAATGGGTTAAAATGGTTAAGTAACCGGTCATTGTAACGACTTGTGTGTCGGTTTATTTGACTAATGACTGTCGGTACACAGAAGCTAGGACTACTTCGCCTTGATCACTAGAGTTTTTAACGGCAGCACATTGTGCGCAGAGCCAACTTAAGGAAGTCAGCGCATGATGTTACAGGCTCATCATGGCCATCATTGTCTCATGTAACTTGTCGAATTTTGACATAAGACTGTCAAGCTGGAGATTGGAGTGTTGATAATACTGATAAGTCTGTTGCACTAGCTGATATTGATCCTGTGAGGGCTGATGATGTTGTTGACGCAATGGCAGCTGGTGTTGTTGTTGATGGCTTAGTTGCTGTTGACGCTCTTGCTGCATGTGCTGTTGCTGTTGGAGATGCTGCTGCTGGCGTTGCTGCGAGTATTTCTCCTGATGCTGAGCGTTCTTGCGGAGCATCTTGTTGAGGCGGCAAAGGTTGTTGTTGCTGCTGCTGCGGCAGCTGCGGCTGCTGGCGGTGCTGAGGTTGTGTCTGTTGTTGTTGGTGAAGCTGCTGCTGAAGGTGACGCTGCTGCTAAGGGTGACGCTGCTGCTGTGACAGTTGCCCAAGTTGCTGAAGGAGCTGAGGAGCCGTTTGCAGTCTGGCGGCATCAGCATAAGAGAATTGTGCATTGCGTATAGGAGTCGGGCTTCTTGGGCGCGACTTTTGTAGATATTGAGCTGGCCTTCCAGACTGAGCCACAAGCTTCCATCCCTTGGCAACGCGGTGATATGCTGTGCATCCTTTCAAGCTTGCAGGCTGGGTTCCTCCGCAGTTGGCACATTTCGGATCAGCATCCAATGGTTTTTCGCACACCTGACTAGCATGTGCTGAACCACACTTTGGATGGGGGGATGTCCAAATGTCGATCAGGGCATTCAACAGAAATGCGCACCTGAGAAAGGAGTGGGCTTGGAAGGCCTTGTAGGCTGTGGCTCCGCAGTGCAAGTATTTGCCAGAGAACAATCGCGGATCTCGGCAGCAGCAATTACATTTGTATCCTCATCGTCTACAACCAGCGGAAAAATTGGGGAAGTAAGCACAACTGTAGTCTTCTCTGCCATATCAACTGACTCGATGTCTGAGTCAGAATCCGACAGCAGATTCTCTAGTGCTTGTGGTGCTGCACGAGCACCAGCAGAAGTTGATGGCTTTGCGACAAAGTCGATGTCATCATCGATTATCGCGATTTTTCTTGTTTTGCTGGCATTGTTGTTGGCGTTAATATCACCAATATAATTTTTGGTGTTTTTGTTAGTGTCGTTGTTGTTGTTGGCGTTGTTTGTATTGTTGTTGATGTAATTGTTGCTGGCATTTGCCATTCTTGCATTGTTGACTTTGTTGTTGTTGTTGTTGCTGCTTTCCGAGCGAGAGCGCAGATTATAGCGGAGTTCGCTGGTCTGCCTCGCAAGAGATGGCGAGCACTAGGAAACTGCAGCTGGGAGTGGCGGTATGGGGGGGTTGCTCATATTGGTGCAAAATTTGCGCACACCAAGCACACACACTCTACCAGAGGGGTGGCGGCGCACGCACAAATCACACTGATTGAGGGCCTACAAAAATAGTTTTGCACCAGCAGAACTGCTCGCGAGCGTCGATAGTTTCAAATCGCGAGAGAGAGTAACGCGTCACACTCCCACGCACAATTGCCGATGCTCTGCAGCAAGCGGACCGAGCTGCGCGCGTCGTGCGTAACTGCTCAAGAGAGCGATCAGCAGGCCGCTAACGGAAAAAGCATGGGGAGCGACAAGAGAATTTTAGCTTGACTTGAACTCTCAAAGGTACCGAAAATGTAAAACTAAATCAAAAGGGCAACGCACTGAGCGAGGGCGTACTCAATTCGTTTTTGTATTTTGTTATTGTTTTGAATGCCATGGAATTTGGCATAAGTTCAGTCTTATTGTTGTGTGAATTAAACACAAATTTAACAATTTAAACACTTTAATATTGTTACAAATTTAACTACATTAATATTATAATTAATGTTGCCACTAACTGGAGTGGTCTTGTCCATTAGAAATGCTTGTAAAGCAGAAAAATTGCCACAGTCACCAAAATACGCGTTCGCGGTCGACGAAGCCAAAATGATAATGTTTTGTTTAAATATAATCACTTAGAACAATTTTCTTTAAAAAATAAAATAAAATAAACTAATTAATTAAAATTAACAAAATGTAACAGGCTTTAAGAAAAAAAATATTCATGTTTTAATTTTTAAGCATTCATATGTGACTCTCCCCAAACCAAATGAAAATAATATTTATATAATTAAAAGTCTGACAACGGTTTTGATAATATAAAAAAAATTACAATTCTTTATTCAGAAACACGTTTTCTCAGATTGGTGTACAAAATGTAACTATACTTATTTTATTTAGTGATTGTTAACTAAAAACAGTCGCCACAAAATATACAAAAACTTAAAAAATTAAATTTAATTTAATTTAAAATAAATTTTAACTTTATCAATCAAATTTAAAAATAAGAATGATTACAATGATTTCTGGGGTAATTTAAATGCAAAATGGTGCAACATTTGTTGCTTGAATTGGGGAAAACCCTGAAAAAAACCCTGTCAGACCAAAAATTATTAGTTCCATGTTCCAGGCAAAAAAGTTATTCACAAGTTTCAGTAAATACTAAAATATAAAATTCAAAAGAAAGACTGTCAACGTATATATAGTTTAGAAAGTTTAGTATTAAGACCTCAAACATTATGATATACTAGAGAAAGAGAGGATTTTAGTTGTTTGGTGCAACATTTGAAGAAGAAGCACCAGAAGGATTCAGAGGCAGTGTACTAGGAGGCCGAATACGTTTATTATTTGAATACTCTATTATAACTAAGCCCTTCAGCAGGAAATTAGCACAGCAAATTGTGCCCAATACATCAGCCGAAACACTTATTTTGAAGGAGGAAATTTCTCTTTCATAATTAAATTTGAATTTTTAAATCCATATTCCCGTAGATGACACTTTACCCTGTATGTAGGCTTTAATGTCATCCACAGAGATATCAGAGGCAACACGCGAAATAAAAATTTGCTTTCTAGGTGCAACCGCTATAAGAGACCTAGGAGCACTGCTAGAAAGAGGTGGGGGAATCGAAACGGGCACAATGGCCTGTGACACAATTGGGGCACCACTGTTGATTGCAGGTGGTGCAGGAGAATTAAACTGCATCAACTGCTGACCATTATCAACAGTGGGTGTCAGCGGTGCGGGGGTCACCAACAGAGCCGGGGCCAATACACCTGGTTCACGAGGCAAAGCAGGCTCGGCCGATTGCATCTGCTTAAGAGACTCATTCAGCAGTTTTACACTATTAAATTGACTCTCCATAGCATCAAAATCAGCACTGAGCTTACTAAAAGCTAGACGGAGATTTTGAAAGCCCTAGTTTGCCTCATAAAACCCTGAATATCCGACTCCGTCTCGCGGCATCGCTCGCAACACCACTTTAAACCCGACTTATTGCCGATTATATCCTTTATCTGTTGCGTGAAACCAGCACATTTAACGTGCACCACGTTATCACACAACCAACAATAGACGAAATCAGCCTTTGGGTCAGCCTGGCACTTGCAGCGTTTTAGGTAGCACGCAGACATAATGAATTTAGAAATAGATATGCCCGAAAAGAAGACAAAACTATACAAAGATTCGTCACAGCACAGAGAAAATAAGAAAACAAACAGCGCACAAGAGATGAAATAGATACAACAACACCAAGATTTGGCGCTGTAAGAATACCTACGAAACTAGACAAAACTTTGAACCACTGAAACAACAACACGTGCAAACATAGTTACGAGAGCACACGAAAGTGAGAGAGAGAGAGAGTAATAAAGCGTTGTGAGAGCACACGACAGTAGAGAGAGCGAAGAGTACTAAAGAGCACTCTAAAACCGCTATAACAACAACAATGCGAAGCGATCTAGCATGCAATGTGAAACAACGAGAGCGAAAACAACAAGCGCACTCAAAAATAAAAAACAAAAACAAAACACAGCTGTTAACCACGCACTTTATGTTTACAAGAATAACACAGAACACCAATTACCAAAGCAATCACAGAAAAATTAAAGATAGATAAAGCACAGTTATGTTTTATATTAATTAAATTAAATGCACGAGCTTAAATTTTAATAACAAGCACAAACTGGAGACAGCACAGCAAAAACACATCTAATCACAGCAAAGGCTAAGACAACTGACAACTGCTAGTGGTTTAATCTATAAGGAAACCTCGCTGTAGCTTTGTCGCTGCTGACCCATTAGTGGAGGTGTCGGATGGCCAACTTGAGTCTCCCGCTAGCCTTCTTGTGAAATGCGCTGACGGAGTCTAATTCGGATGGCCCGCTGGTTGCAGTTAGGTTTGTTGTTGATGTTGTTGTGTTTGTTCCCCTTGTTGCGATGATTCTTGTGTTAACGTTTTGTGCTGAGACAGGGTTTAATTCCTGCAGCTGCTGTTGTGGTTGTCGAACTATGCTATTGTTGTTGCAGTGAGTGTGGACATGAGGGATCTGCGTGATCTGAATATGTCACTTCGCCATCCCTTAGAAATTGGCTTGTCCTCAAGCGTTCAGTGTAGGGTACATCCTTAAGTCGTTGGCATTTTCCACGGTTGCTTTGTCTTCATTTTCGACGGGTGGTGTCGTTGCTGCACTATTCTTATATTTGGTTATCATTTGTTTTGGTAAATTTTTGTATTTGAACAAAGAATAGCTTATTATTACTGTTGACAATATTGTTACTGATGTTAAGCTTATGATTAATAAGGTATCGTTAGTTCTTGAATGTTCTCTTATGAGTTCTTTATTTTGAAAGAATGCTAACGGCTCTGTTTTAGTTATATTATTACTGATATAAACGGTTTGTGTAAAATCTGATATTACATTTGATATCTGTATATCTTCTAATTGAACAGAACAATTGGTTGCTTTGATAATGTTGTTTCCTAAAATTTCAATCTTTTGTGTAAGTTCCAAGTTAATATTACATTCAGTTCTATGAAATTTATTTCATAGTTTTTTCTTGTTTTTGTGTATTTACGTTCAACTTTCGTTTGGTTCGAGATACCGTTTATACATTTGTTTGTTATTAGTTTCCTTTCTGTTGCTGAATAAGTTTTATTCTTGTGTAAGTAATATTTATCTCTAATAGTTTCGGTAAAAATATTCTTTTCTCCGTCTGGATATGGTATTATTGAATATAAAGTTTCTTGTGACAGAGTTTTCGGTATATGTGATATTATTATAATTTCATTTGTCTTGGGTTTTATCCAAGTTGAATCGACATTAAATAAATGATCATGTTTTAGTAATTTTGGGTTAACAATTCCCAATCTGGTCAGTTGCATCCCCATCTCGATATCTTCGATTTCTTCAGTGAATTGTTGTAAGTTAAACAGTAATAAACTTAATTTTGTGTTCTGTTGTGACATTTCTGTCATGCCGTCCATTATATCTATGCCATGATTGCCGTGACTGCTTCTACGACTTTGTTCATTTCGTTTACCTGTATGCTATTAGCCTCTAAATCGTGTATTTATTCAGTTAGTTCTGTTTTGTCGTCTTCAGTTAATGTGCCAAATAAATATTTGTAACCTTTTCCTACTACATTTAGGAGTCCTCGTTTCTGTCTTTTGATTATCTTTATTCCGCTTTTCTACTAGATATTCTATTTGGGGCAGAGCACTAAAATCATGTGTCTGAGATATTAAATCTTTTTCAGTATTTTCGGTTTTTGTTAGGTTTACTGTTAGGCAGTGGTATTCGAAATCTGAAGGTATGCTCAATGAGCCTGTTTTAAATAAAACGAACCCGTTTTGTGCTTTTACTTGGTTTACTTCTATATTTTGGGTGTTACTCTGAATTATTGTTAGCGTTAGTATTATCATTAATAGCATGTGGACTGGTAGATGAATCTTCCGTAGTTGACCTGAAATTATTGTTATATTTGTTTATGTTTATTTTCTTTTTCTTTTTGAATTTTGTTTTATAATGTATGATTTTTCTTCCTCTATTCGTTTCTTCGAAATGTTTGCTATCTAACTGTTTTATTATGCCTGTTTTCCTGAATGGATTTCTTGTTTTTGATTTGATAAGTGGCATTTCTCTATAGTTCGTATCTACTTTACAATTGGGTATTGAATGCTGGTGATCCGGCATAAATGAAGATATCTGCTGGTGTTCTACCAGTAGTGCTATGTATCGTTTTATGGTTATAAGTCTAAAGTATTATTTCGAATTTTGTTAACTTATTTTCTTCGTTTGTGTCTGAATTAATTATTCTTAATTTTTCGTTGATTGTTTTGTGAAACCGCTCTACGTCTGATATGTCGTTCTTTCTTGATGTGATTTTCATTTTAACGTTTTCTGAATCTAACCAAATATTTAATGCTGCACTCATGAATGCTGAGTCTTTGTCCGCTTTTATTTCTAATGGTTTTCCCATTTCGTTGAATATTTTGAACAGTGCTCTTTTTGCTTCTAACCAATCTTTACCATTTATTTCTATTAATGTAGCGTACTTTGAGTATGCAGGATAAAAATTGCTTATTATTGATCATAAAAAAATCTATAACGTATTTTCCTCTAGGGTTGAGAACCTCAGGTGTTATTTCATAACTAAATTTTGTGTCCCTGTGTTCCACTTTTGACGTATTACAGATTTCGCATTCGTTAATCATGTTTTGCATTAGTTTTTGCTAATCTGGGAAATAATGTTTTTCTTTAAACATTACTATAGTTTTTCCTATTCCTGGATGTAAAAGTTTTGTATGGTCGTTTAATATGGTTTGTTTCAATTCTGAATAAGTTTGGATATCTTTTAATGTTTTTGTGGTTCTCATAGTTTTTATCGGACAATCTCTTTGTATTATTTCTAAATAAGCTTCTTGGAATAGTGCGTAGTCACCTTCATGTGGGAAGTATATAACGCTGTTTTTTGCACAGAGATCTTCTTTTATGATCTCATTTGCTTTTTCCGTTGTCATTTTTATGTAATTTATTATAATCTTAGTTTTGTGAAAATAGCTAATTTTCTTTATTTCTTCGGTATTTCCTTTTATAATTTCTATTTGATGATTATAATTATTCAATGGTCTTTCTGTGATTTGAATACAATTTTGATTATCTTCGTTTGCGCTATGTATTGTCGCTGCTATGCTATCTTGAGCATTCCCCATGGAATTTTCTTCTACGTTATTTTCTTCTGTTTTAATTCTTGAAAGTGCATCAGCTACGTAGTGTTTCTTTGCCTGGTATGTATTTGATTTCATAATCGAATTCGTTTAGTCTTATCTTCCACCGTTGTAACTTCATGTTTGGCTCTTTTATGTTATTTAGCCCATACGAGGTTTGTGATCGCTAAGTATTTCAAAATTTCTACCAAATAAGTAAGATCTGAAATTTTTCGTAGCCCATATTATTGCTAATAATTCTTTTTCTATCGCTGAGTATTTTATCTCGTGCTCGTTCAAAGTTCTGCTTGCATAACATATTGGTTTGTGATCTTGTGATAAAACTGCTCCTAACGCATAATTACTGGCGTCTGTAATAAGTGAGAATTTTTTCTTGAAATCCGGATATACCAATATTGGGTCGGATACTATGAGTAACTTTAATTTCTCAAAGGCTGTATGTTATTTCTTTTTCGTTGACTTTTGCTCCTTTTTTTAGCTTTATTGTCATCGGCTTCGCAATTTTGGCGAAGTCTGGGATGAATTTCCTGTAAAATCCACATAATCCTAGGAATCTTTTGATTTCTTTTGAAGTCTTAGGCATTGGAAATTCTTTAACGACTTTTATTTTGATTGGGTTAGGTTTTATTCCTTCCGTTGTTATTATATGTCCTTGGAATTCAGGTTATTTATTCATGAATTCGCACTTAACTAGTTGTAGTTTTAGATTTGCTTCTCTGAGCTATATAAAAACTTTCTTTAATGCTAATATGTGTTCTTCCAATGAAGTGGAATACACTATTATGTCATCCATGTAAACTAGACAATGTTTGTGAATTAAGTCTCCCAGAAGATTGTTCATACAACGTTGAAAGGTTGCTGGTGCATTTGTCAAGCCAAATGGCATTCGTGTATATTCGAAATGTCCTGCTTGGTTGAGAATGCTGTTTTTGCTGATTGATTGTTCGTCCATCTGAATTTGATTAAATCCTTTAGCTAAATCGATTCTTGTGAAATATTGACATTTTCCTAACTTGTCTAATATTTCATCCATTACAGGTATGGGAAATTTATCGCTAACTGTTTTTTCGTTAAGGCTGCGATAGTCTACGACTATTCTATATTTTTTCTCTCCGGATGCATCTTCTTTTTTAGGAACGACCCAGATAGGAGAACAATATGCTGAATTAGATGGTCGTATAATACCTTGATGCATAATTTCTTTCATTTGCTTGTTAACTTCCTCATCATAGCTTTGTGGATATTTATAAGGTTTCCTATAACAAGGGTCCTCATTTTTTGTATTGATAACGTGTTTTACAGTATTTGTGAAAGTCAAATTGTCACTCTCTTTATACTGAATATCGCTAAATTCAAACAAAACTCTTGTTAACCTGGATTTTTCTTCTTTATTTAGGTGTTCTAATCTAAATTGATTGCTTTCCACCAATTCGTTCTCTAATGCGTATGCTGTATGTATATCTTTTGTTAGTGGTGGGTCTTTATATTCTCCTTCCTTATTTTCGTTATTATATTTAAATACAAATTGAAAATTATTAAGTTTAACAAACTCATCTTCCTAATTGATCTCGCTTCTACAATCCTTAAGGAAGGTTCGGCCTAAGAGGATGTCAAAATTTTTGGAAAAATTATGTATGAAAAATTTCTGATCTGTTGGACAAAGTTTGCTAGGGGCTAATGATATGCTGGTATTTAATTTTACTTCTCCACTTATGGTTTGGCAAGTAATATTCTCTTTGGAAGTTTCGTAGTTAAAGAAATTTTTGTTCATTATATTTATTGATGACCCTGTGTCTATTAGGCATCGCATTTGTTTATTATTCATAATTATTCTTATGAATGGGGTTCTGTATTCCTTTCCGAGGCTGTTTGATGAAAATTTACTGCCCAGTCCATTTTTGATTGGCCACTGTTACTGGGTCTTTGTCTTTTCATGGGTTGATTAGGTGGTCTATTATTACTACCATCTGATTGGTAATTAATCGGGTTTTGTATCCTGCCCTGATTAATTTTTGCTGAAATTCATTATACAATGGTTCGTTAACCATTGGTTCATTTTGTGGATACTGATTCCTATTAAAATTTTGTTGACTCCTAAAAGTCTGATTGTGATTGGGGTTAAAATTTTGATAAGTTCTTGGGTTCTGATTATAATTTTTATTGTAATATGTATTATTTATTTTTTCAGGTATGCGGTCCTCGTACAACCCTAATTCTTGGGCTACCGCTTTCAGTTTGTCAGTTGTCGATATGTCGTATCTTGCTAACTACATATATAATCTGTCTGGTAGTCTCTTATTTATGACGTCCCTAACTGTATTATTTAATGCATTAGTATACAATGTTTTATTTTCTAGGTTATTTTCCATTGCTAATTTATTAGTTATTACATGTGATTTGTGCTCGAGTTCTTCGAGGAACTTACGAATACTTCCTCCATAATATGTGTTGTGCACTCTTCTGAGGAGTTCCTCACAAGGTGTTTGAGTTTTGTAAGTGGAGATGAGGATGCTCCGTAGTGTTGCATCGCGTCGCCATACAACTGCATCTGGATTGCGCTGTACAGTATGAGGATTTGGCGCGCATCACTGGTTGGGTAGAGTCGCATGATTTGATCAATCCGTTCGATAAAGTTGCCCAGATCGTCCATTACTCCACCGAAGATGGGTGCTTGGCGGATTTGCCCGAGTGCAGGGCATGAGTACAGGGCTTTTAGGGACTCTATAAATACAATTCGCGTAGTGTGCCGCTATAGGTCAACAAAAACCCCGCCCACATTCCCGAACAGAGCTAGTTCGTTGACGGGTCCCGAACGGTTGAATATTTCCGGCGAGTAGAGAATTTCGGCAAGCCTTGCCAAATTTCGTTAGCATTTTTGTATTTTTTTTTCAAAAATGTAATCAACTACAAGCAACTGCCCATCCCACTATTAGTAATACTACCACTACTATGTTCATTCATCGTATGTAAAACACACAAAACCAGTACAGTCTTATACAATAAATCTAGACATATAAATATTCAGTTTCGTAATACGATACCCACTCTAAAATATGTCAGTGAAAATGTAAATACATAAGTTGTACTCATTGTGCGCTGTGCTATTACCAACAATCATTTATATTATATATAATTACGTTTTTGGGGTGAGAGTTATCCTGGCAGCGCCAATTACGTATTTAAGTGAGAGTGTACCGGCCAGCGCCAAATGAATAAAATCCGACAGTTGATTATTAGTAATTTTTATTTAATAAAACACACGTCTTCTTAGCTTTGCGTACAAAATAACTCTGAATTATGCTTATGGTTTTATCTATTACGTAAGCTCGCATTTGCGTCTTCTGCGGTGTTGTAGATTTGTTGCTGCGTCTTTAGTTCTGGGATTTTGTTTACGTTTAGAAAATGCGCTGACGGATGTGTTTATGCTGAGACGGCGTTTTAACTCTTGTGCGTGCTGTTGCGGCTGCAGTGAGTGTGGATATGAGAGATCTGCGTGATCTGGATATGTCACTATATTATATATACAATACATAGAGGCGTCAAATCGACTAAAAAGTGAATCAGGTTTTTTTTATAGAGCCTGCGACCCAGTAAACAGCCTTTTTTTTAGCAATCGTGCTTGGGTGCGAGTAGGTAGGCTTTCCGACCTTTTCTAGTAGACCCGAATGGGTTATGAGTGTGTGCGAGAAAAAAGGGTATGCTGCTACCAGTTCGACAAGATCCTTGAATGTGTGCGAAGATAGCCGCAACACTCTATCCTTGTATTCTCAAATTTTTAGTTTTTGCGCCTGAAAACAGTTCTACAAATGACAATGTTAGCTTAACAAACATAAAAGTAGATTCTTTCGCATAAATTCTTAAAATATGCGTAGCTAAAAGTTAATTAGTCGACAGTCACAAACTTGATTAAAAGTTAAACTCATCGGAAGTAAATCTAATAAAATCTATTTCACATCTACTACAATTCTTTTATCTTTTGTCTTGTCCGCATTGTCTATTGGAAATCTTAAAGGGGGTATCAGTGTCTCGACATGCGAAATAGTTTGTTCGAACAGCCGTCTGTGACATGATCCCGTTGAATCGTAAATTTGAAAGGAAGCGTATATGTGTGCTCGTCGGGAAACAAAGAAGTTTTTATGTCAAGACAATGATATCGTGTTTTAGATTTTCACCATACATTTTGTAGGTTGTGGTTACAAAATTGATCAACAGCTAAATCACCTCACCTTGGGGAAGGTTACACATCTGGCCCAAAAACAGCTCGCACACAAAAAGACAAGGATAGAGTGGTGCTGCTTTCTTCGCACACATTCAATGGTTTTGTCGATGTAAATTAATTAAACAAAACAAATGTGAGGCTTTTAAATCATTTGGGGACACCCTAACCTACCCTTTGGAGCTCCCAGGGACAGTTGTGAGGATATCTACTCACAAAAATAAATGTCGAACAAAACACTGAACAAAAATATAGCTTTAGCGTTCTTCTCTTCTTCTTCTTTAAGTTGGCAAAATAATAAATATAAATGGAATTTGAATTAGAATTTAAGGTAACATAATTAACTTAAAAATAATAAACAATAAATTAACAAAATTACCCATAACATTGGCCAAACTAGTTGGCATCACGGATGTGGAGCCGATCTGAGAGCATTTGGTCTTATGCGCCCAGCCTGCGCACTGATTGGAACGGACTCACTTGCTATTTAATTTTGTCCAGTGTTGGTCCTCCAGTCCATATTCACCTTGTATGTGTCAATGTTGGATCGTCACTTTCATGTATGTGTCAATGTTGGATCGGCACTTTTATGGACATTTTATTGATTTTCGTTCATTGGTTCCAATTTTAGAGTTCAATTTATTGATTTTAGCTGGCAACACTCGGCCGAACTTTTCTTTCTTTCCTCGCAGCACTTAACCGAACTTGACTGACCGCTGCCTTTTTCTTCCCTCGTTCGTACCGACTACCGTTCGATCGACCACCAAATAAGTCGATCATTCGCCTTTAATTCCTTTTTACCAACCAACTCGGATAATTGTCTATTATGCTTCCTTGAACTGCTGCTGAAGCACAGGAGGCTACCACCTTTTCGACTGCAGGCAGCCCTAACTATCGAATCATCGGCCCGCAACAAATCTACGTATTGTAGCAGGTCACTAGTGACGTATACTCAGTGTAAACAGCATCTGAATATGCAGAACTCGTTGCATGAACGGATATATCGCGGCGTGATCACTAGCTGTCGTGGAATTGCTGAATTGTGTTTACTTTTGATTGCTAAAATAAGCATTTGTATATTTTATTTGAATTTACGTATAAAAACATCGTGTTTTAGATTCACGCAACAACGCAACAAACGTGCAATTGAACTGCTGCTGAGCAATCGCTTCTCTTTTCAGATTTTCGATCGAGTGAACGAACGTAGGCACTTGTCCAAGAGCCAGTCATAAAATATATATGTAAACACACTATGTGCACAACTTTGAAGAATGGAGTCAAGTCGATATAATCATGTCGATCTCAATAAGAGATGATATAGATGACCTTAAACGTATCAAACATAAGAATATTAATTGAAATAGGAGGATGGGGATGGAGCCTTCAGATTGTGGACATTTGAGTAATTACTTACATGGAAAGCAACCGGGAGAATATACAGTGAAAAATGTGCTCCACTGGATGCAACAGGCTGCCCAGGTAATGTGCATCTTTAATGGCCTATGCAATTAATAGCTTATAATCTTCTTATGAATTATAGGGTCTTGAATACATTCATTCAAAGGAACCTCACGAACTCTTTCGAGATATCTCTACGGAAAGACTTATGTTATCCAATAACTTTCGCACCTTAAAAATCTGTGGCATTTATGATGAATTCATGAGAATTTCTGATTGCAATTATGCATCACCGGAGGTTATACATAGATAAGATATGTGTATATTTATAAACCAGCTTAATTCTTCTTTATCGCAGATCAGAGGAGGAGAGGAGCACACTCACAAGTGCAACATATACAGCTTTGGTATTATCTTTTGGGAGTTGATGTCACGCAAGATTCCTTGCAATCACTTACATAATCCTTCACCTTTATCAATGATATATTCAAAGGTGAAATACGTACCAAATAGTGCAAAGGTTCAGTTGTTAATGGCATTACTTTCTTAGGAAACAAACATATTGTAATTAGTGAAATACAAATACCCAACTCTGACCTCATCAAGCAATTAATAGAAAAATGCTGGAATTCGGATCAGAATAAGAGGCCAGCAATTACAGAGATACTCTCCGATATCGCACACTGTCTTGAGTGAGAGATATAAGAAACTTAACACATGAATATGTTATATATCTCGGATGATTTAATTGCAGGAATTGCGAACCTTCAACATTGGATCACATCATTAGTGCTGATAAAGAAACAGTAATTGACTTTGCAACAATTGAAATGGGCAAGGTAAAAATATATCATTTTGATTTAATTTGTTGTCATTATTGTGGTGTCGACCACTACATTAGCTTAATATTTATCGTTTTCATATATCTTCCAGGAAATCGGAAGAGGAAACTTTGGCGTTACGTTCGAGGCAAAGTGTTATTCTTTGCCTATTGCTGCGAAAAACTTGAACAAATTTAAATGCACAAACGAGGAAATCATTAAACGAGCCAGGGAGCTAATGCTCTTATCGCATGATAATGTTGTACCTATACTTGGCCTCGCGCTGGATGGAGAATTTACATATTTGCTAACGAAATACTTAGATGGTGAAACTCTGTCCGACTACGTGCACGACAAGATGCGACCCCTTAATGTCGATCACGCTTTCGATTTGATGACTTCTCTTGCTGAAGTAATAACAAAAATATTTATATTACTGGTATGCAAATAACTTACAGATCATATCCTTACTATTTTCATTTCTAGGCCATTGAGTACATTTTATGTAAAGCGAAACTAGACTCACGTGTCATATGCAATTTAAAGCCTAAAAACTTGATGTTAACGGATGATAATTCATCTGTGATCATACGCAATTTTTGTATTGCATTCGAGGATAGCAAAGTGTTGAAAAATAATTTAGATAAATCCTATATAGCACCGGAGGTTTGTGTGATACCCAAGCAATTTGTAAATATGTGTGTTATATGTATATTGATTTGTGCGTAGGTGATCATAGATGGAGTTCACACAGAGCAGAGCGTCGTATATACCTTCGGTATTATCTTCTGGGAGGTACTGGCACGCAAGAGGCCTTTCGAGGAATATAAAGATCAGCAAATCAGCATTAGGAATGCGGTCAAAAGAGGTAAGAAAATTGACATGCCACCGAACGGACTTCATCATTTTGACTCTTGCAGGTGAACGTCCGCCTCTTGGGGATATCGGTGCAAGGGGCTCCAAGCAATTAGAAATATTCATTGAAAATTGTTGGCATGAGGAACCGACAAAACGACACAGAATGGATGAATTAGATTAGAAACTATGGAAATCAATTATATAGCAACAAGATTAAGTAATTACTAATAAATCTAAGCGCAATATTTAATATTAATTACTAAATTAAGTAACTTTTGTTTTCAGGAAGCCACTTATCGTCGATTTTAAGGATATAAAGCTGTGTGAAGATGTAATAATCTGCCAAATTGGCTTATGCTTTTATACTTTGATAAGATTATATTGGTTTTGTCACGTCCGTCTGTATGAACGATGTAGCGCAAATCGATAATCGTTATCTTCCACAAATTTAAGCTAGAGTAACCAAATTTTAAATGTATGTTACTGATAACACTCTTCAAAAAGCGAACTCCGATCTCTTCATCAATTGGAATATAGATTACTAGAACGTTCTTCTAAGTTTGGTAAGAAATGCCTTGGCAACTCCCACCCTATCTACAAAAACACGAAAGCATATATCAGCCACAATGTTAGAGCAAGAGTTTCCAAACTTGGAATGTAGATTACCAGCAACATTCTCCTAAGATTGAATATACAATTCCTGGCTACGACTAAACTTATAACACCCGCAATTTTAGGGATAGAGTCACTAAATTTTAACACCACATTTATTCAATGTTCGAGGTGCCCTACCCCCACCATGCCAAACAATTTCTCTGCCACCAGTTATCAGCTGGTAATATACTGATATCAGACTGCAACGTTCTCACTTGTTCTAACTAAAATTTGTTGCCTACAGGTCATTGCGAAAGGTGAATTTGGCATTGTCTACAGAGCTGAATGGCGAGACATACAGATAGCATTAAAAAAATGTATTCAAGTTTTCAAAAATAACACAAGATCAGGTCTTGACAAAGAGATTACACTTCTCTCAAGCATGTCCCATGACAACATTATACGAATGTATGGCATTACCTATGATGTTGAGAAAATACCCCATCTACTCATGGAATATGCTACATGCGGATCACTCTACAACTATTTGCATGGTGACGAAAAGCGAGATTATACAATTTCAAATTCCCTCCACTGGATGTATCAGGCGGCAAAGGTACTTTGTACTTTCTTATTCGTCCAACCAATTAACAGATTTTTATTGAATTTTTTCTCTTGAAGGGTATTGAGTATCTATGGATACGACCACAAGACCACATTGCAACTTAAATTCCCAAAATATGTTGCTGTTCGAGAACTTTACGCTTTTGAAAATAAGTGATTATTGTTTTCCGGCCGATCCGAAAACACTTTTGGCCCATCAAAATAAAGCCTATGTAGCCCCAGAGGTATGTATTCCCTAAATGAATTGGAAATTAAAAAATAAAAGATAAACTCTATTTTCTACGTAGGTCTTGGATGGAAACCCGTATACAAAAGAGAGCGACATATATAGCTTTGGGATTGTTTTTTGGGAGGTGATGTCACGCAGAAAGCCCTTTTATCAATTTGAAGAACCGCTCACTTCCGATAATATAGAAGCGATCACTTGAGGGTAAGGAAATTGAAATATTAACAATATAGCGTACAACTTTTTTAAGTTTTTCAGGCGAACGTCCGGATCTTAGTGATATAATTGACTCAAGTTTTAATAACAAGGAAATAATTGAAAGCTGCTGGGCAAATCCAGAAGAGCGTCCCACAATAAAGGAACTAATCGATATGCTGAATAAGCCTGAGTAAGTTGTAGGATCAAGAGTAATAACAGGTTATAGTTCGAAAATTATTTCTTATAAATCACCTCTTCTATAAATTATAAGAGGTCCATCCATCAAATTATGTTATTCAATATTAATAAACTAATTTCATACGTTACATATTCCCAGGGAGTTTGAAAAAATAGATTTCCCTGAATCTGATGTAGCTCCGGTCGTAAACTTTGAAGATATTGAACTTGGAGAGGTATCATTAAAATGCAATAAAATATAATTCATTTATAAAACCATTATTTCCACCCATCAGGAAAGTTTTGGGAAAGGTACCTTCGGTGACATCTACAAAGCTAATTGGCATCAAAAACAGATCGCAGTACAGAAATGCACAAAGGCCACTTTTGGTGGAAATGATTTCGACTTCGACTGCCTTGAAAAATGGGTCAGAAACCTTACCCGCGTTAGCCATGAGAATATTGTGGAACTCTATGGAATTACCTTCCATGATAATGATGCCTTTATACTATTGAATTATCCAGAATGTATATCGCTTGAGCACTATTTGCATGGAGAAGCAAAGTTTGAGTATACAGTGGCGCGTGGGCTGAATTGGATGATCCAGTGTGCTAAGGTTTGGTGAAATACTTTTGAATAAATACATGAACCCGTGTTTGACAATTATGATTGCAATTGACATTCCCACTTATAGGGTTTAGCTTACTTGCATTCCATGACACCGAAACCTGTTAGTCATGGATGTTTAACGCCATACAACCTACTACTAACCGATAACTACCGAATCTTGAAAATTTGTGATTTCGGCATTGCTCAGAAACTTTCTAGTCCACTTGACTTGACACATTGTAGCAATTCTGATTATATGAGCAAAGAGATATATACGACATACGAAAGGAAAAATGGACTGATGCGAATACCGCAACATATTTAATTGCGACGTTTACAACTTTGGAACTGTTCTATTGGAGGTGATTTCACGCACGAAGACAATTTACACGTACCCAATCGATCATCTACGGAATTGTTTGCCACTTCTTACTAAGGGCTGTGAGCCCATAGAAAAAATAATTGTATGTTGTTGGAGGAATAAATTGCAGAAATGAAAGGAACTCGCTTCTGAACTCACAGATATACTCATGTAAGATTGAAATGAATTTAAGCAAGTATAAAATTATAAGATAATCAAATCAATTCTTATGACTTAATTGATTTCAGAGCCCCTGAATTAATATTTTCTAATTTCATAAAACCAATGGATAAAATCGAGGTAATGTTTAGAATACTTATGCTTAGAATATTCTATTATAAACACATTTTCAATTTCTAATCTAGGATTGGCACTTTCGAATACCGAAAACTTCTAAAATATGGGATATGTGAGCAAATATTTATTTAATATTTAGTTAAGCATTAATTATTATTTTTATTTTTCCCCTCCGAAATTCGAATTACCTACAGGACTCCGTTTGCAGATACTGTGAATCCTGGGGATATAGAAAAATTCGAGGTATCACGACACAAAATAAATTAAGTTTGAGATAACTCAATTTTAACCTTGCAGATACTTGGGGAAGGCAGCTTTGGCGCTGTTTATAGAGCGAAATGGTCCAATTTAATTATTGCTTTAAAAATATTAAAGCTAACGACCACAAACGATGGCCGTAAAGAATTTGATAAGGAGGTCAAGATGCTTTCACTTGTTGACCACAAAAATATTGTGAAATTATATGGGACCACCTCTGATTTGGAGTCTGTTTCTATACTTATGGAATATGCAGATGGTGGTTCTCTCTACAACTACTTGCACGGCGATGAACAGCTGCCTTACAATATGTCATGTGCTATTGACTGGATGGCTCAGACTGTTGAGGTTAGTTTGTATACTGTAAATTAAAACATATGATTTAGTTTTCACTATCATTTATAGGCTATAGCTTACATGCATGGCAAGCAACCGCCCATAATTCATAGAGATTTGAAATCTCAAAACTTACTACTAAAGAACAATTTTACACATTTGATGATTGGCGATTTTGGCACTGTCAGAGAATTGGCGACAAGAAACACGGCCGATATTGGAACCCCTGGTTATATAGCACCCGAGGTTCGTATTATATGCCACAAATTTGCATTAAGTTGAAATATTAGTAAATTAAATGGATCGCTCGCAGGTTCTCAATGGAAGAGAATATACGGAAAAGTGCGACATTTACAGCTTTGGCATTATTCTATGCGAGGTAATGTCGCGCAGGAAACCTTTCGATCACCTTCCGAATAACAACTCAGCAGCAAGGACACATCTTACTAATATGGGGGAACGACCTGACCTGAAAGTCGAACTTATTCAGGAATGTGATCCATTGCTGGAATTGATTGAGGTTTGTTGGCATCAGGAGCCGGAGTTGCGACCCACTGCTGCATCTGTTGATCTTACTAAAATTCCATGTTCTGATGTTTATATTACCAAACCATAACCAAAAAAATAAGATCAAAATACTAAAATTAAAATTAAACAATATTTAATGAAAATATTACTTGTTTCTGACTCGGGTACCGAAGGAGAATACGTACATCTCAATGGGTGCAAATTGAAGTTGACTTGAAACTTGAAATATAATATAATATATATTATCGTCTGTGCCCACCTTGAACAAAGTTTAGGCTGGAAATCGATTAAATCGATAATTGCAAATCTCCCACAAATTGAAAGCTGGAGTGACAAAACTTGAAACGTAGATTGCCTTCAAAGAATGCCATATAAATGTACATACCCTAAAAATAGCGAAATCTTGTCAATGGACAAGAACGATTACTAGGAACCTGGGAAAACGCTTACAGCCGCACCAAAAATACTTAACAAGTCGAGGCACAACTAATCAACACACCAAACCACAACCAAATATGAAGGTTATTTGCCACCAGTAGTCTGTTGGTACTAACTGGTGTAAGGGATTCGCGGCTGACGACTGCAGCTTCTCAAGGAATTTGATGTTGCAATATTATCCAATCAGCACGATACAGCTGATCAGGAGTCGCTAAATGCAGCATGCATCACAACGACTTGCAGCGAAGCGGCTTCAGGCATTGTTGGGGTGTGATGGGGTGCGAGTTAGTAGCGAAATATCATTTTGATAAGATCGTATATATTAGTATACTATGTATCGAAACGCAAACATATTAATACATTTCGGTGTGCCATCCATTGTAAAAACAATTTAAACTACATCCTACATAGGGGTAGGGTAGGTCTACCCATGCCCGCCGACGTACAATTACACGACACTACACTAATCTACACATCACTAACAAACAGCTAATTTAACGGACAGTGGCAATTATAAATATAACTATAAATTATATATTATATAGCCTCACTTCATGTGGGGCGAAATCATTTCTGGTGGGCCTCACCCTTATGTATATCATAGATCACATTTTATCCTAACCTCATTTTGGGTCACCTCCCTTCCACACCATTCACAAAAATTTAAGTTTCCATTTTTATCAAGCCTTGCGCATATTTAATTGATGGCTAACATTCCATGATTTAGTTTTGCTTAAACATATGTATAAATATTGTGGTGAATTTTATTTAATCTAACGAGGCACGACAGAACTTACTCTATATTTTACACCTTATATAATGAATGAAATTAATTACAAAATAAATGCGAGGCTTTTAAATCATTTGGGGACACCCTAACCTACCCTATAAAGCTCTCAGGGACAGTTGTGAGGGTATCTACTCACAACAATAAATGTCGAACAAAATACTGGTAAAAATATAGCTTTAGCGTTCTTCTCTTCTTTCTAAGTGCAAACTTTAATATATATAAATGGAATTTGAATTAGAATTTAAGGTAACATAATTAGCTTAAAATTAATAAACAATAATTTAACAAAATTGCCCCATAACATTGGCCAAACTAGTTGCGCATCACGGATGTGGAGCCGATCTGAGAGCATTTGGTTTTGTGCGCCCAGCCTGCGCACTGATTGGAACGGACTCACTTCTATTTAATTTTGTCCAGTGTTGGTCCTCCAGTCCAATTCACCTTGTATGTATCAATGTTGGATCGTCACTTTTATGGACAATATTATTGACTTTTAATTTCGATCATTGGTTGTAATCGCCCTAAGTCCATAACAAATTTAGAATTCACAGTTCGGACTCGCGCCCAAAGGTCAGCAGTGCGAAAAGAAAAATCAACCGTAATCTGTTGTCAAGAGAAGCTTCTGCTTCTTAGAGCTGGCTTCCGCCTTTTCTGTTCGAAGTCTAGGACGAATAAGACGCGTCAAATTCCCGCCAATTTAAAATCATAAATTTAACACATAATTTGGCACGAGGAATAAAACAACTCCCCATATTTTAAAGCCATAATCATTGATCGAAACTGCCAAGACGTGCACCGGCAAGGCGAGTATAAGGTGTAAGGGCGGATACCAAACACCTGGATACAAGCTTCCTTCCCTTGGCAACGCGCTGATATGCTGTGCATCCTTTCCAGCTTGCTGGCTGGGTTCCTCCGCAGTTGGCACATTTCGGATCAGCATCCAATGGTTTTTCGCACACCTGACTAGCATGTGCTGAACCACACTTTACGCAGCGATGCTGTTTTTGGCAATATTGCATTGTGTGGTCAAATTCCTGTCAGCGGTGGCACTGGGGAATGTCCAAATGTCGATCAGGGCATTCAACAGAAATGCGCACCTGAAAAATGCATTTATAAGTGGAGGGGGCTTGGAAGGCCTTGTAGGCTGTGGTTCCGCAGTGCAAGTATTTGACAGAGAACAATCGCGGATCTCGGCAGCAGCACTTACATTTATGCCCTCATTGTCTACAATCGGCGGAAAAATTGGGGAAGTAGGCACAACTGTAGTCTTGTCTGCCATATCAACTGACTCGATGTCTGAGTCAGAATCCGACAGCAGATTCTCTAGTGCTTGTGGTGCTGCACGAGCCCAGCAGAAGTTGATGGCATTGCGTCCAAGTCGATGTCATCAGCGATTATCGCGATTTTTCTTGTTTTGCTGGCATTGTTGTTGGCGTTAATATCGCCGATATAATTTTTGGTATTTTTGTTAGTGTCGTTGTTGTTGTTGGTGTTGTTTGTATTGTTGTTGATGTAATTGTTGTTGGCATTTGCAATTCTTGCATTGTTGACTTTGTTGTAGTTGTTGTTGCTGCTTTCCGAGCGAGAGCGCAGATTATAGCGGAGTTCGCTGGTCTGCCTGGCAAGAGAAGGCGAGCACCTGGAAATTGCAGCTGCAGTATCAGGCGCGTCGCCGGGAGTGGCGGTAATGGGGGTGTTGCTCATATTGGTGCAAAATTTGCGCACACCGAGCACACACACTCTACCAGAGTGGTGGCGGCGCACGCACAAATCTCACTGAGTGAGGGCCTTTTGCAAAAATAGCTTTGCACCAGCAGAACTGCTCGCGAGCGTCGATAGTTCAAATCGCAAGAGAAGAGTAACGCGTCACTCTCACACGCACAATTGCTGATGCTCTGCGTCGTGCGTAACTGCTCTAGAGAGCGATTAGCAGGCCGCTAGCGAATGGGGAGCGACAAGAGAATTTTAGCTTGACTTGAACTCAGAAAGGTACCGAAAATGTAAAACAAAATCATAAGGGCAACGCACTGAGCGAGGGCGTACTCAATTTGTTTTTGTATTTTGTTATTGTTTTGAATGCCATGGAATTTGGCATAAGTTCACAGTCTTATTTCTGTGTGAATTAATCACAAATTTAACAATTTAAACACTGCTTAGAGGGGTGCGCCTTTTTCACGCTCACCTATGTTGGAACTTGTTTTATGAAATTTGTGTGATTTATTTTAGTTTCTTGTATTTAGTTTATTCAGTTTTCTATTAATATGTGTAGGTTTATTTTACAGTATTGTTGCTTGTTTTATGTGTTTGACGAATTACAAATGTTTGACAAATTTGATTTGATGCGCGTGTTTCGCTTGGCCCATGCACAATCGACGAGTGCTAAATCGAGAGTGAGAAATAGATAAACTTGCATGTGCAAGGCGAAGGCAAAACCCCGGGATGGGCATGCAAATGACGTTATAAAGTTACGTTACTTATTTTATCGATACTATAATTAATTGGTTTTTGGCTGCTGCTGCCTCCGACAAACACTTTAATATTTTTACAAATTTAACTACATTAATATTATAATTAATGTTGCCACTAACTGGAGTGGTCTTGTCTATTAGAAATGCTTATAAAGCAGAAAAATTGCCACAGACACCAAAATACGCGTTCGCGATCGACGAAGCCAAAATGATAATGTTTTGTTTAAATATAATCACTTAGAACAATTTTCTTTAAAAAATAAAATAAAATAAATTAATTAATTAAAATTAACAAAATGTAACAGGCTTTAAGAAAAAAATATTCAAGTTTTAATTTTTAAGCATTCATATGTGACTCTCCCCAAACCAAATGAAAATAATATTTATATAATTAAAAGTCTGACAACGGTTTTGATAATATAAAAAAAATACAAGTCTTTATTCAGAAACACGTCTTCTCAGATTGGTGTACAAAATGTAACTCTACTTATTTTATTTTATTTTATTTATTTAATGTCAACTAAAAACAGTCGCCACAAAAATACAAAAACTTACTAAATTTAATTTAATTTAATTTAAAATAAAATTAAAATTACAATCGAATTTAAAAATAAGAATGATTACAATGATTTCTGGGGGTAATTTAAATGCAAAATGGTCCAACATTTGTTGCTTGAATTGGGAAAAACCCAGAAAAAAACCCTGTCAGACCAAAAATTATTAGTAAGAATTAGTTAGTTAATTAAGCCCCACCTCCATGTTCCAAGCAAAAAAGTTATTCACAAATAAAATTCAAAAGAAAGACTGTCAACGTATATATAGTTTAGAAAGTTTAGTATTAAGACCTCAAACATTATGATATACTAGAGAAAGAGAGGATTTTAGTTTTTTGGTGCAACATTTGAAGAAGAAGCACCAGAAGAATTCAGAGGCAGTGTACTAGGAGGCCGACACTTATTTAAAGGAGGCCGAAATTTATTATTTGAATACTCTTTTATAACTAAGCCATTCAGCCAGAAATTAGCACAGTAAATTGTGCCCAATACTTCAGCCGAAACACTTATTTTAAAGGAGGAAATTTCTCTTTCATAATTAAATTTGAATTTTTCAATCCATATTCCCGTAGATGACACTTTACCCTGTCATGTAGGCAAGCACGCGAAATAAAAATTTGCTTTCTAGGTGCAACCGCTATAAGAGACCTAGGAGCACTGCTAGAAAGAGGTGGGGGAATCGAAACGGGCACAATGGCCTGTGACACAATTGGGGCACCACTGTTGATTGCAGGTGGTGCAGGAGAATTAAACTGCATCAACTGCTGACCATTATCAACAGTGGGTGTCAGCGGTGCGGGGGTCACCAACAGAGCCGGAGCCAATAAACACGAGGCAAAGGAGGCTCGGCCGATTGCATCTGCTTAAGAGACTCATTCAACAGTTTTACACTATTGAATTGACTCTCCATGGCATCAAAATCAGCACTGAGCTTACTAAATGCCAGACGGAGATTGTGAAAGCCCCGTCTAGTTTGCTTTATAAAACCCTGAATACCCGACTCCGTCTCGCGGCATCGCTCGCAACACCACTTCAAGCCCGACTTATTGCCGATTAAATCTTTACCCGTTGCGTGAAACCAGCACATTTAACGTGCACCACGTTATCACACAACCAACAACAGATGAAGTCAGCCTGGGCACTTGCAGCTTTTTAGGTAGCACGCAGACATAATGAATTTAGAAATATATATGCCCGAAAAGAAGAGAAAACTATACAAAGATTCGGCACAGCACAGAGAAAATAAGAAAACAAACAGCGCACAAGAGATGAAATAGATACAACAACACCAAGATTTGGCGCTGTAAGAATACCTACGAAAATAGACAAAACTTTGAACCACTGAAACAACAACACGTGCAAACACAGTTAGGAGAGCACACGAAAGTAGAGAGAGAGTAATAAAGCGTTGTGAGAGCATACGACAGTAGAGAGAGCGAGAGTAATAAGCAAGCATACACAAAGAACAAATCCGCTATACAAAAACAAAGCAAAACGATCTAGCATGCAATGTGAAACAATGAGAGCGAAAACAACAAGCGCACTCAAAAATAAAAAACAAAACACAGCTGTTAACCGCGCACTTTATGTTTGCAAAAATAACAATTTTTGTGATTTCTAGCAAAATTACCGATAGAACACCCAAATTACCAAAGCAATCACCAAAAATGTAAAGAGAAATAAAGCACAATTAAGTTTTAAATTAATTAAATTAAATGAACGTGTTAAAATTGCATAACAAGCACAAACTGGACGTAGCATAGCAAAAACACATCTAGTCACAGCAAAGGCTAAGACAAGACAATGTACCGTTCTTTGAGTACACTTAAATACACACACACATATACACACCCATATGTCGGTTGATGATTAAATGGCAAAAGTTGTATAATCAAAAATTGTTTCAAAAACGGGCTCTGCGATGGCAAATGGATGACGCAATTCTCGCTAATAGGGGCACACATGAATACACCTACCCACAACTCCAAACCCTATGCGACTCCTCCCCCTCCTCCTAGCGGCGTACTTTATAAGTTTTGAGCGCTAAGTTAATAATAATAAGTTTTTGCGGTTGCCAGCTTATCTTGCATAGTATTTTTGTATGCAACTCTTGGGAATAGCGAGATTTGTTGAATTTGTCACGCCTACAATTTATAAGCGAAACTGCGTACATAAATCTGAGTCGAATTGCTTTCATTTTTCGAATGGACACAATGACTCTATTTCCAAAAAACCTCGATTTGCCACATTTTACTTTAAAATGTTTGCTCTGAAGTCTACCTAGTGATGTTGAAATTTCACTGATGCTTTAAATACAAATTCCAAAGAGAAATACACTGAGGAAAAATGCTCACTGCTGAAATTTACTTGACATATTTCTGAATCTAATATAATTGGAAGTGTTCAAGTATGAACATGTGAGATGCTGATAGCTGGCTCATGCAACGCACTCAAAATTAGTCACTTGAGGCTGGCTTGCATGTGGTCAAGCTATTTTTAAAGATGTTAGAGGAGTGAGACTGCAGTCGCCTTACAAGCGGGTGCGTTCGATAAGAGACCGTTGCGATCGCCTTACGAACACCATGCATATTGATATTTCGATAAAAGTATAATTAAGAATGTTTAAAATAAGGCGATCGTGAGCAGGAGTTCGTAAGTCATCGCGCGTGTATCTTTGACAGGGAGGCTATTTAAGTGTGTACGAATTATATATATATATATATTTTGAGTAAGTAAGTTTGTCAGACGGATATAAGTTAGTCATGCCAAGCAGTGAAAAATATTTACGTCAAACAATAAACTAAAATTTAAAACATAAATTGCTTGGGAAGAAAGAGTTCTGTGAATTTGTACAGCCCTTATGTTGATAGCTTGTTCATTGATTTTGTAAAGTACAGACTTAATAATAATTTTCCAAAATTCCATTTCCATATTACATTCATAAAAAATAGAACGTGCCACTTAATATACAGAATTAAATAATAAAAACACACAATAAATTAACAACAACAACACCGTTTACGAGGAGGCCTTCATCGTGAAGTAATCTGGGTGAGTGATTGTGTTGTTTGTCCCACTGATAAGGCCTGCGCATGCGAGCAAAATACAAAGTGAGAGAGAAAAAAAATTGAGAGAGAGCCAACGCGAGCGTGAGCGAGGTTCCTCGCAATCGTGAGCTTGAGCTTTGATCATGATTAAGCTCTAAAGCTCTTGCATATCCTCCTTCATATTGATATTCTTGTTCCGATTAACTTTTCCATGTAACTTTAATGAGCTGTTCTGATTGGCTCGAGCTGTTGACTGTGGGGGTGTTTGATTCTTCCTTCCGTCTTTCCTTCTCCAGAAAAAGGCACTTGATGGTTTTGCTTGTTTTCACTTTTATGTATTTATTTCACATGAATATTTTCTACTTCTTGGTAGTTTTGCGGTTACAATACTATTGATTTAATGTTAATGTTCTAACATGTATGTTGCTAATAACAGCGCTGAGTGCGCTGAGAGGAGGTTGCATTGCAGAGAGAGAGGATGTGGATCGTAGGTTCATGATGCCAAAATGACACCAGTTGATCAAGCCTGGCTTAATACAACCAACCTAATCAATCTAAATAATTATTAAAATGAGTAAAATTAGTATTAGAGTAAGTTACGCACTACACTGAAAGAAAAATATATATATATGTATAGGTACAAGCAATAAAAAAATAAGTAAATTAAATAATAATTTAATATACATTTTCTTTTGTTATTACGCAAAGTACAAGAAAAATGAATATCGTCATTAAAGCTAATAAAATAATCACTTTTTTTTTTTAATGTAGAAATTTAATTTAATATTAATCAACCTTATGAAAAGTTATAAAATATTGTTTTGTACAAAGTATAAATAATAACAGGGAATCTAAAAATTAAATAACGTAAACATATAACTGGATTTAACATATGACAACATCACATAACATCAAATATAACATTGTTGCACATTAACGCTACAATTAACGCCCAACAGTCCAGAGGTCGCTGGTGTGGAGCCGCTTTAAGCGTCTGCGGGTTGTAATCGACCTTAGTGAGCAAGCCAATGGGTTAACGAGCACCAGGAAACTGCAGCTGCAGTATCATGCGCGTCATCGGGAGGGGCGGTATGGGGGTGTTGCTCATATTGGTGCAAAATTTGCGCACACCAAGCACACACACTCCACCAGAGTGGTGGCGGCGCACGCACAATTCACACTGTGTGAGGGCCTCTTGCAAAAATAGTTTTGCACCAGCAGAACTGCTCGCGAGCGTCGATAGTTTCACATCGCGGGAGAGAGTAACGCGTCACACTCACACGCACAATTGCCGATGCTCTGCAGCAAGCGGACCGAGCTGCGCGCGTCGTGCGTAACTGCGAGAGAGAGAGCGATTAGCAGGCCGCTAACGGAAAGTGCATGGGGAGCGACAAGAGAATTTTAGCTTGACTTGAACTCTCAAAGGTACCGAAAATGTAAAACAAAATCAGAAGGGCAACGCACTGAGCGAGGGCGTACTCAATTCGTTTTTGTATTTTGTTATTGATATGAATGCCATGGAATTCGGCATAAGTTCACAGTCTTATTTCTGTGTGAATTAATCACAAATTTAACAATTTAAACACTGCTTAGAGGGGTGCGCCTTTTTCACGCTCACCTATGTTGGAACTTGTTTTATGAAATTTGTGTGATTTATTTTAGTTTCTTGTATTTAGTTTATTCAGTTTTCTATTAATATGTATAGGTTTATTTTACAGTATTGTTGCTTGTTTTATGTGTTTGACGAATTACAAATGTTTGACAAATTTGATTTGATGCGCGTGTTTCGTTTAGTTGTTAGTTGTTGATGCGCGTGTTTCGCTTGGCCATGCACAATCGACGAGTGCTAAATCGAGAGTGAGAAATAGATAAACTTGCATGTGCAAGGCGAAGGCAAAACCCCGGGATGGGCATGCAAATGACGTTATAAAGTTACGTTACTTATTTTATCGATACTATAATTAATTGGTTGTTGGCTGCTGCTGCCTCCGACAAACACTTTAATATTTTTACAAATTTAACTACATTAATATTATAATTAATGTTGCCACTAACTGGAGTGGTCTTGTCCATTAGAAATGCTTATAAAGCAGAAAAATTGCCACAGTCAAGCCAAAATGATAATTTTTTAAAAAAATAATCACTTAAAACAATTTTCTTTAAAAAATAAAATAAAATAAAATACATAAATAAATTAAAATTAACAAAATGTAACCGGCTTAATAATAAGATATTCGAATATTAGTTTTAAGTATTCATATGTGACTCTCCCCAAACCACATGAAAATAATATATATATAATTAAAAGTCTGACAACGGTTTTGATTATATAAAAAAAAATACAATTCTTTATTCAGAAACACGTATTCTCAGATTGGTGTACAAAATGTAACTCTGCTTATTTTATTTTATTTTATTTATTTAATGTCAACTAAAAGCAGTCGCCACAAAAAATACAAAAACTTAAAAAATTTAATTTAATTTAATTTAAAATAAAATTAAAATTACAATCGAATTTAAAAATAAGAATGATTACAATGATTTCTGGGGGTAATTTAAATGCAAAATGGTCCAACATTTGTTGCTTGAATTGGGGAAAACCCAGAAAAAAACCCTGTCAGACCAAAAATTATTAGTAAGAATTAGTTAGTTAATTAAGCCCCACCTCCATGTTCCAGGCAAAAAAGTAATTCACAAGTAAAATTCAAAAGAAAGACTGTCAACGTATATATAGTTTAGAAAGTTTAGTATTAAGACCTCAAACATTATGATATACTAGAGAAAGAGAGGATTTTAGTTTTTTGGTGCAACATTTGAAGAAGAAGCACCAGAAGGATTCAGAGGCAATGTAATAGGCTGCCGAATGCGATTATTATTTGAATACTCTTTTATAACTAAGCCATTCAGCCAGAAATTAGCTCAGCAAATAATGCTAAATATTTCAGCCGAAACACTTAATTTAAAAGAGGAAATTTCTCTTTCATAATTAAATTTAAATTTTTCAATCGATATTCCTATACATGACACTTTACCCTGTATGTAGGCATGAACGTCATCCATTGATATATCAGGGGCAAGACGCGAAATAAAAATTTGCTTTGTAGGAGCAACCGCTATAAGAGTCCTAGGAGCACGGCTAGAAAGAGGTGGGGGAACCAAAACGGGCACAGTGGCCTGTGACACAATTGAGCCACCACTGTTGATTATGAATTAAACAGCATCAACTGCTGACCATTATCTACAGTGGGTGTCAGCGGTGCGGGGGTCACCAACAGAGCCAATACACCTGGTTCACGAGGCAAAGCAGGCTCGGCCGGTTGCTTCTGCTTAAGAGACTCATTCAGCAGTTTTTCACTATTAAATTTACTCTCCATAGCATCAAAATCAGCACTGAGCTTACTAAAAGCTAGACGGAGATTGAGATAGCCCCGTCTAGTTTGCCTCATAAAACCCTGAATATCCGACTCCGTCTCGCGGCATCGCTCGCAACACCACTTCAAGCCCAACCTAGTGCCGATTAAATCTTTCACCCGTTGCGTGAAACCAGCACATTTAAAGTGCACCACGTTATCACACAACCAACAACAGATGAAGTCAGCCTGGCACTTGCAGCTATTTAGGTAGCACGCAGACACAATGAATTTAGAAATATATATGCCCGAAAAGAAGAGAAAACTATACAAAGATTCGGCACAGCACAGAGAAATTAAGAAAACAAACAGCGCACAAGAGATGAAATAGATACAACAACACCAAGATTTGGCGCTGTAAGAATACCTACGAAACTAGACAAAACTTTGAACCACTGAAACAACAACACGTGCAAACACAGTTATGAGAGCACACGAAAGTAGAGAGAGAGAGAGTAATAAAGCGTTGTGAGAGCATACGACAGTAGAGAGAGCGAGAGTAATAACGCACACACAAAATCCGCTATAACAAAAACAAAGCAAAACGATCTAGCATGCAATGTGAAACAACGAGAGCGAAAACAACAAGCGCACTCAAAAATAAAAAACAAAACACAGCTGTTAACCGCGCACTTTATGTTTGCAAAAATAACAAAACAGCAAAAACACATCTAGTCACAGCAAAGGCTAAGACAAGACAATGTACCGTTCTTTGAGTACACTTAAATACACACAGACATATACACACCCATATGTCGGTTGACGATTAAATGGCAAAAGTTGTATAATCAAAAATTGTTTCAAAAACGGGCTCTGCGATGGCAAATGGATGACGCAATTCTCGCTAATAGGGGCACACATGAATACACCACCCACAACTCCAAACCCTATGCGACTCCTCCCCCTCCTCCTAGCGGAGTACTTTATAAGTTTTGAGCGCTAAGGTAATAATAATAAGTTTTTGCGGTTGCCAGCTTATCTTGCATAGTATTTTTGTATGCAACTTTTGGGAATAGCGAGTTTTGTTGAAATTGTCACGCCTACAATTCATAAGCGAAACTGCGTACATAAATCTAAGTCGAATTGCTTTCATTTTTCGAATGGACACAATGGCTCTATTTCCAAAAAACCTCGATTTGCCACATTTTACTCTAAAATGTTTGCTCTGAAGTCTACCAAGTGATGTTGAAATTTCACTGATGCTTTAAATACAAATTACAAAGAGAAATACATTGAGGAAAAATGTTTACTGCTGAAATTCCTGTGACATATTACTGAATCTAATATAATTGGGAGTGTTCAAGTATAATCATGTGAGATGCTGATAGCTGGCTCATGCAACGCACTCAAAATTAGTCACTTGAGGCTGGCTTGCATGGGATCAAGATATTTTTAAAGATGTTAGACTCCGCGCGTGTAATCTTCTTTCGTCAAGGAGGCTATTTAAGTGTGTATGAATTATATATATATATATTTTGAGTAAGTAAGTTTTTCAGACGGATATAAGTTTGTCATGCCAAGCAGTGAAAAATATTTACGTCAAACAATAGACTAAAATGTAAAACATAAATTGCTTGGGAAGAAAGGGTTCTGTGAATTTTTACAGCCCTTATGTTGATAGCTTGTTCATTGATTTTGTAGAGTACAGACTTAATAATAAATTATAATTTAGCTTACAGCACTTAATGCATGAAAATTGGCCATTGACATGTTGAATAATTTTTTGTTTTGCCAGACTTGGCAAGTAAACAAGAGCTTTACAATTTGCCAGACGGAGAGTTGTTCTAAATTGACTTTTTGGGTGAGCTAAAAGTCGCGATGTTCGACACTTGGCACTTTGTGACCACGTCGCAAAGCAAAACATTTGTTTTTCATGTAAATTTTTAGCCAATGACGTGCGGTTCAGTCCGCTCTATCAGCCCAATTTACATACGGTGGCGGACACCTTATTCTGATCAGCGTCAAAGAAAAAAAGGAATTGCCTGCCATAATCCTACCTAGCAGGTGGGGAAACCCCAGTGATTTGGGGTCATATATTAATTTTGGTGGTTAATACATGTACCTACCATCGGTCTTTGGAATTTTTGAAAAATAATGAATGGTTTGCTTATGGCAGGCAATTACATTTGTTCTTTGACGCTGATCAGAATAAGGTGTCCGCCACTGTATATATGTATATACATATTGAAAATCGAGTGCCAGCTCGCACACAAAAAGACAAGGATAGAGTGTTGCTGCTTTCTTTGCACACATTCAAGGGTCTTGTCGATGTTAATTAATTAAACAAAATAAATGAGAGGCTTTTAAATCATTTGAGGACTCCCTAAACTACACAGTGGATCTCCCAGGGACAGTTGTGAGGGTATCTACTCACAAAAATACTGTACAAAAATATAGCTTTAACGTTCTTCTCTTCTTCGTCTTTAAGTTGGCAAAATAATAAATATAAATTGAATTTGAATTAGAATTAGAATTTAAGGCAACATAATTAACTTAAAAATAATAAACAATAATATAAAAAATTTTAATTTTAAAAAAATTAATGACTAATAAATATTTAACTAATAAATTAACCAAATTATAATTACAACAAAAAAAATTATAGAAATTACAACCGAAAATTATTTGTGAAAATTGCCCCATAACATTGGCCAAACTAGTTGCGCATGACGGATGTGGACCCGATCTGAGAGCATTTGGTTTGGTGCGCCCAGCCTGCGCACTGATTAGAACGGACTCACTTCTATTTATTTTAATCCAGTGTTGGTCCTCCAGTTCAAATTCACATTGTATGTGTCAATGCTGGATCGGCACTTTTATGGACATTTTATTGATTTTACTTCGTTCATTGGTTGTAATCGTCCTATAGTCAATTAAATGCAAATTTAGATTTACATTTGAATTTTTAAACTCGCGCCCAAAGGTCAGCTGTGCGAAAAGAAAATCAACCGTAATCTGTTGTCAAGAGAAGCTTCTGCTTCTTAGAGCTGGCTTCCGTCTATTCTGTTAGAAGTCTTGGACGAATAAGACGCGTCAAATTCCAGCCATTTTAAAATCATACATTTGACACATAATTTGGCAAGAGGAAAAAAACCACTCCCCATATTTTAAAGCCATCCAATCATTGATCGAAGCTGCCATGACGTGTACCGGCAAGGCGAGCTTAAGGTGTGAGGACGCACGCCAAACACCTGGATCGAAAACCCCAAATACTCAGGATTCGGAATCTCCAAGAAGGTGGAGGAAAGCCGACTTACAACTCTGACCGTCGCACCTTCCTCATGGCAGTATAACCTTTTTTTTGGTGCTCCATGAAACCACACAAAAAACGAAAAAAAGAAATAGAAAAAAATAACATGTTTTTATGTATATGTATATGTGTGTATCAATATATTTATGATACATATATAAATAATATATGTTCGAGTTGATACATGTGACGCTCTCAGCTGCTGATAGCTGGCTCATGCATTTGCCACTTGAGGCTGGCTTGCATGGGGGCAAGCTATTTTTAGAGAGGTTCGATTAGATGTCGATGGAGTGAGACTTACAAACGGCCGCACTCGAAAAGAGACCAATGCGGTCGCCTTACGAACGGCTACATAATGTATTTCGATATATGTGCTTAGATTTAAGAATTGTTTATGAATAAAGGGCAGTTCGAAACTAAACGTCGACTCCGCGCGTCTTCTCTTCTTTAGACATATGTACATATAAATAAAAACATAGATCTATATATCTATATAAACATATATATATATATATATATATATATACATATATATAACTATTTATATACCATATAAATAAATACAAAATCAGATAAGATAGTGTAGTGAGAGAAAGAAAAATATATCACAAAGTTGAAAAGCTCTGCAGTTAGAAGCGCAGAAGTACATCGAAATAAAATTAGAAACAGTGTTTATAGATTTAAGGGCAACATTGTTTTTGTGTTCTCAAGCCAATTCAATTCTCTGTGTGTGACTAAACACCGTGGACAAGGTTCACGAAGTGAAAAGCATATATGTAATATAACAGTACATTTCCATTTAAAATTCCTTTTCTATATTACATTCATAAAAAATAGAACGTGCCCCTTAATATACAGAATTAATTAAATAAGAAACCAAACAATAATTTAACAACAACAACACCGTTTATGAGGAGGCCTTTATCGTGGAGTAATTTGGGTGAGTGATTGTGTTGTTTGTCGTGACGAACAAAACGAAAATGAGCAAAAGGAGAGAGTGAGAGGTACAAAAAAATTGAGAGCGAGCGTGAGCGAGGTTCCTCGTAAGCGTGAGCGTGAGCTTCGCTCATGATTAAGCACAAAAAGTTTTGCACTCTCCTCTCCTATCTTCGATATTGATATTCTTGTGGTCAGATTAACTTTTGCAATGTAACTTTTAATGATGCTCTTTCGATTGTGCTCAGAGCTTTTGCGTTTTTGCTTTTTGAAACATTTAACGTAATGCATAATGTAATAATGTTAAACAGAAAATTTTGAATTATAATAAATTATCCCTCCCTTATTAAATTTGATTACAACATTCTGTGAGGAGCCATATAGCTTTGACAAATAAATATACATAAATATACATTTATGCTATATGCGCCCCTGACAGTAACTGCACATCAGGCAAATTCTTAAATGTAAATACATTATGCGGCCGCTTGCAGAACGACCGCTGCCCTAATTCCATCGAGTGCAGCGACCTCAGTGTGAGGCGACCCATGCCCTAATACCATCGAGTCAAGTGCAGCGATCGCAATATGAGGCGACCGATGCTCTAATTGCATCGAGTACAGCGATCGATGCAGTGGGAAACAGTGGGAAAGTGGGAAAAATTACCAAAGATCACGCCACCGAGGCGACCAGATCTATAAAAAGGGCGTCGCAGCTCACGGAGGTCAGTCAGTCAAAAAGTGAGAAACGAGTACGAAACTCGCTGTCGGGCAAGAGTAGGTCTGAGACTCTTCGCAGTCAGTGCGAAATCTAGGAGCGAAGTCAGTCAGAGAAGGTCTGAAACGCACCTAGCTGGTACACGGAACGCCGGATATCCAAGGGATAACTCATATGGCGGCGCAAATATAAATTTGTTGCTCGAACCCATAGCTCGGTTGAGTTTTAGCCCGGCTAACACAAAGCGGACAAAGAATTGACTTGAAAACATGTGCTTGAGAAAAAAAATACTAAATCTAAATAATTATTAAAATGAATAAAATTAATAGTAGAGTAAAATACGTAATACACTAAAAAAATATATATAGAATTATAAAAGTCTGACAACGGTTTTGATTATACAAAAAATACAATTCTTTATTCAGAAACACGTCTTTTTTTAAATTGGTGTACAAAATGTAACTCTACTTATGCTAGTGGTTTAATCTATAGGGAAACCTCGCTGTAGCTTTGTCGCTGCTGCCCATAGGTTGAGGTGTCGGATGGCCCACTTGTGGAGTGCGCTGACGGAGTCTAATTCGGATGACCCGCTTGAGTCTCACGCGAGCCTTCTTGTAAAATACGCCGACGAAGGCGCGTGTCGTGTTATTCCATGCGCTTTTGGTTGCGATCGCTGGTTGCAGTTGGGTTTGTTGGTGACGAACTATGCTGTTGTTGTGTGCAGGTCATGGTCGGATCGGGTGGAGAATGCGTGCGTCGAACGACACCTAGACCACACCGCCGTCGTGGCTACCGACGTATCCTTTGTTCCCTCACCCTTTTATGTCTTCCTGAATTCCCATTTATCCCATTATTTTTTTCTGCTTTTTGGATTATTTTTTTATTATTTCGTAGTGTTGAATTCGGATTAACAATTAAAAATAAAATTTGCGTAGTGTGCCGAGATAGGTCAACGAAAACCTGCCCACATATTGAATATTTCCGGCGAGTGGAGAATTTCGGCAAGCCTTGCCAAATTTCTTCAGCAGTTTTGTATTTTTCCAAAAATGTGATCGACTACAAACTACTGCCGATACCACTATTAGTAATACTACCACTACTATGTTCATTCATCGTTACTACAACACAGAATGTAAAACACACAAAACTAATACAGTCTTATAAATAAATCTAGACATATAAATATTCAGTTTGATAATACAATACCCTCCCCAAAATATGTAAGTTAAAGTGTAAATACATAAGTAGTACTCACTGTCCCTTTGCTATTACCAACAATCATTTATATTATATATTACATATACTATATATTATCACTAAGCAGACAATACATAGAGGCGTCAAATCGACAAAAAGTGCATCAGGTTTTTTATCTTACAGCCTGCGACCCAGCAGAGCCTAGAGTCTATCGTCATTATCGTCATTATTTCTCCTGACTTCGCTGCGACAACATCGTGGATTAATGTAAAACACAGCCTTTTTTGAGAAATCGTGCTTGGGTGCGAGCAGGTAGGCTTTCCGACCTTTTCTAGTAGACCCGAATGGGTTATGAGTGTGGGTTATGAGTGTGTTCTCAAATTTTTAGATTTTGGGCCTGAAAACAGTTCTACAAATGACAATGTTAGCTAAACAAACATAAAAGTAGATTCTTTCGCATAAATTCTTAAAATATGCGTAATAGAAAGTTAATTAGTCGACAGTCACAAACTTGATTACAAGTTAAACTCATCGGAAGTAAATCTAATAACCCCTATTTCAGATCTACTACAATTCTTTTTTGTTTAGTCTAGTCCACATCGTTAAGTGGAAATCTTAAAAGGGAAAGGGGTATCAATGTCTCGACATGCGAAATAGTTTGTTCGAACAGCCGTCTGTGACATGATCCCGTTGAATCGTAATATGTGTGCTCGTCGGGAAATTAAGAATTTTGTATGTATACATTTTGTAGGCTGTGGTTGCAAAATTGATCAACAGCTAAATCACCCCACCTTGGGAAAGGTTACAAATCTGGCCCAAAAACTGAAAAATTGAAAATCGAGTGCCAGCTCGCACTCAAAAAGACAAGGATAGAGTGTTGCTGCTTTATTCGCACACATTCAAGGGTCTTGTCGATGTAAATTAATTAAACAAAATAAATGTGAGGCTTTTAAATCATTTGGGGACACCCTAACCTACCCTTTGGAGCTCCTAGGGACAGTTGTGA
>JAWNLQ010000641.1:0-74456 GCA_035042225.1 Drosophila incognita
TTAATTACAGGAATAAATAATTTAATTTAATAAAATTGAAAAAGAACTGCAGATTAAACAAACACAAAATAAACCCTAAGAACACACAAGGGTTAAACTATTACAAAAGATGTTGTGTACTTACGTACAAAAACAATGTTAAGCAAAACAAAATAAAATAAAATGGTGGGGGCGCGACGACCGAAAAATGAGATAAGAAACACAACGGAATATAACACTAGAGAGAAATAAACAGCCGCTACCACCAACAATGTTATTGAGAGCGCGAGAGAAAGATGCAGTGAGAGCGAGAGCGTAAAAATACAATAACACAATTGCAGGCGAACACAAATACCGCACAAGAGATTGAATTTGGGCTGCTGTTTGTTGTTGCACTTTAAACACAATATTTAATTCTTAGAGCAATATTAATGTTCAACAATGTGTTTTACAACAAACCGGTATAACACAATGTCACAAAATTTTTACGATCCCAATAAATAAATATTTCAATTCAAAAGGAACGAAACTAAATAAATTACGATGCGCAAAAAATAAACACGTCCATTGTGAAAGAACAAGCGAAGGCGAAGGCGTTTGTTAAACATCCTCGCAAGGACAGCCGAGGCTGCCTTGGCACGGTGGAAGCTTACCTAGGCCAAGCCCGTCATCTACTAGAGGAGGGTTCGATCCGTTCGATGGGTGCACCTTCGCGTCTTTATCCTGTGTTGGGGCGGGCTGCGTATTCCCCCAGCCTTCATTTTGAGACCACTTACGGGGATATACCCGCATCGGAAGTTTATCTGATATCCTTTATCTTCCTCTTGGACATTTCATCAATTCCAATTACTTGTAGGGCTCCTTCCCCCTCATTCTTCCTAGTAATCATCTTCCATGATGAAATGTCCATCCCGTTTTGAACCCTTATAAGGGCTTACTCCTCGGGCCGATTCTGAAATGAATGCCCGCGAATGAAATCTCGGTATCCCCACTCCCGTATTCTACAATGAGGTCATCAAATGAGGTCATCTATGGACATGTTAGCCGCTGCACGTGATGTGCTCGGGCACATGTCCAGTTCCTCCTGACCCCTCCTAATCGGCGCTCGTGCCCCCGTTGGACCATGAGCGGCGCTCTTGAACCCACCTTTTTGGGGCACTGCTGGTTCTTTTGGGGGCTGGTGCCACACTCGTGTCCCTCGGCTCTTTTGCCTTTTTGAGGGCTTCATCTGGGGCCATTCCTTGTTGGAGGTATCTTAGGTACCATTTGACCCGTGCCCCGCATATATTTCTGCGGTTCGGGTCGTCCAGCCCTCCAGGTTGGTCCATTGGTGGGAGGAAGTCCCCCTTCTTTTTCGGCCTATATGCCGCTTGTCCACCAGCTCTCACTGTTGGGTGTGGTGGTCGAGTTGCTCCGACCCCACCTTCTTTCATCAAGGCAAGTGCCTGCTGACTGTGCCCCTGCTGTGCAGAGGGTGGGTGTTGTCCTTGGTGTTGGAGTGGGTTGTGGAGGATGTACTACCACATGGGAGGACTTCCCCCCGTCCAGGGCTCGGTCCTCCATCAGTCTTGCCACTTCATTTGCAGGGAGATCCTGCGGGATTTTTATATAAAAATGGCTGTTCATGTTATTCCCTCGAATTGCAGAGAAAATAAAGTCCGCCCGGGCAGAGATCTGCGATGCCCGGGTAGAACAGGCGGTCGCCATCTGCCTGAGCCCACCGTTAAGAACTGGTCTATTTGATAGTCCGGGCCCCCAGCCAAGTTGACTCTCGGCACGGTCCGATTGACACCTTAGTCCGGCCTGGAGTGAGATGTGTGGGGATAGGATGGGGGTAGGTAGTAGTGTTGGGGATTGGGGAGTTGTGTGAGGCTATGTTTTAAGAGGCCCTGCCGGTACGGTTAATAATAGCCGTACCCGCTGTTTGTCCGGGACTGCTTATTCACGGGCACTTTTGCCACGCTATTCGCAGCTAACCTCCCTAAAGGGAGGCCGTTCGCTATCCGCAACCTGCGACCCGCCTGGTGGCCTCAGCTCAGCCGCACCCGAACCATCCCACTAACTCTTCAGACAACAGGTCATGGCCAATGGACGGCGAGTGATGCGACGACGATTTCGCGTGGTTCTCATAGTGCACGTGTTGTGCGCACGCCACTTGGTTCGCATATTGCGCACAACAGCCACGCCAGGCACAAGAACAGCCAAGAACAAGCGACCAGGAGATGAAAGGCGAGAGAGAGACTCGAGAGGCCCCGAACCCAGTGATCGCGCGGGTTGAGCCGCGACGACGTGCGTCCTCGTTTAACTCTTTTGAGGCAGAAAAAGACGACGATATCTACGCGCCGGCAGATGACTCAGACATCGGTGAAGTCGACGATGGAAGCTCGACGAACGATGAGGACGCCGACGCCAACTACTCGGACGACGAGGTCGTCGAGTCAGCGACGGAGAACGACGAGGTCGTCGAATCAACGATTAAGGACGAAACGACGAGTACACCGGAACGCCGAACCAGGACGACGAGAACACGATGCCCTACACGCCCCGAGTGCGAGACGATGAGGTCATCCTTTTCTCGTCCGAAGAGGAGGAGTCCCCACAACCCTCAGAGCCACTAACGGTGACTAAAGAATATAAACGTACTTTCATCGCAGGACAATGGGAACACACCTACACCAGGTGTAGGGTGCTATATGCGCCCCTCGCAACAACTTTGACATACGCTGCAGACGCCCCTCGCAACAATTGCAACGAACGCGTCAGCATATTTCGTCAACGACGAAAACAGCTGCACCTCAAGCAAATTTCGATGAATAATATGCGGAAGACGTTTGCAGAACGACCTGATCCAATGCCATCGAATGCAGCGATCGCAATTGGAGGAGACCGCTGACACAATGCCATCGAATGCAGCGATCGCAATTGGAGGAGACCGCTGACCTAATGCCATCCAATACAGCAATAGCAAAATAATGCAACCGCTGAGTGCAGCGATCTCAATAGGAGCGCGCTGACCTAACGCCCATCAAATAGAGCAAACTTAGCAGTGAAGTAACCGCTGAGGACAGCGATCGCAATATGAGGCGATCGCTAACCTAATAATGCAGCGAACAGACCTATAAAAGGGCCGTCGCAGATACAGAAATCAAGCAGTGCAAGTCGACGAGCAGAGGCAATACGTCGACCAGGAAATCGTAATAATAATAATACACCAGCAAGGAGCTTCGTGGGACCAAGGACAGGATCCAGTAAAGTTATAATTCAGTTATAAGTTTTGCACCATAGTAATAACCGAAGGTAAATAAACCATTGGTTAATAACAGGACGATACACCAGCAAGGAGCTTCGTGGGACCAAGGACAGGATCCAGCTAAGTTATAATTCAGTTATAAGTTTTGCACCATAGTAATAATTGAAGGCAAATAAACCATTAGTTAATAATACGTGTAATTAATTATCGCAGCGCAATCAAATATAAATTTGTTGCTCGAACCCATAGCTCGGCTGAGTTTTAGCCCAGCTAAAACTGAACGAACTAAACTAGCTAGTCGAGTGGTCAGCCGGCCACTGCAGTATACGGCGGAGACACAACTGCACAAAATCAACCACGACGTCACATGGAACCACCACGGCGATATATGGATCAACCATAGGTGCGTAACTACCAACATATAGAACCAGCACCATGGCAAAACAGACCACGATTCATGGCAATGGCAGATAGTGGAGGAATGCACAACCAAGCGCACCACGAGAGAGACGAATCCGACACGAAACCCAGACCAGCCCCGAGGACGAGACGCGACAATATACAAACACATATAAATAATACAGCGATGGCCTGCAGATGTTGCGGCCAAAACGGACACCGTGCGAGAGAGTGCACAAATCCTTCGCTGGATTATTATTGGACGTGTGGGCGCATCGGAGCTCGTACGTCAGTATGTTGTCCGTCGGGAAACGATCACCGGTGTCCGCCACCAAGGGGCGAGCGGAAGCCAAACAGACCCGCCCCAAGACACTAAGCGGCAGCCTGCAGTGAGAGGGAGTGCAGCTGACAGCGGTCGTAGAGATCGGCAACTGCGAGCACAAGGCTACGATCGATACAGGGGCCACGAGTAGTTACAGTAGCGAAAAACTAGCCCGTGGGCTGTTCGACGTAAGCCGAACAACGAGTGCGCATGGCAGGTGGCCGAGACAGCGGAATCCGAGAACAAGTCAAGGTGAACATCAGACTCGGACGCAGTACAATGGATATCGCTCTACTGATACTCCCAGGAGTAATAGACGATTTAGTTCTCGGATGGAATTTTCTGTCTGGCATGGGCACAGTTTTGGAGTGCGCAGGCTTGACGATATGCACACCGAGAAACCAAGTACAGGAGCAGCAGGATAGGAGACCAACCGTAGCAAAAGCAGACACACAACCAACAGATCCGGACGCAGAAATCGACCAATTTCTGCAACGGGAATTAGCCGCAGTTGAGGACATAAAGGGAACATCGCCCATAACTGAACATCGCATTGTCATAAGTAACGATCGGCCAATAAAACAGCGATATTTCCCCAAAAATCCCAAAATGCAGGCCGAAACCAACAAACAAGTTGACGGTTTACTGGCCAAGGGATGCATAGAGCCATCAAAAAGCCCACACAGTGCACCAATAGTAATGGTCAGGAAAAAGACTGGTAAGTGGCGCCTCTGCGTAGACTTCAGGCAATTGAACGCCAAGTCCATAAAATATGCATACCCACTGCCAAGAGTCCACCATATCCTGGACCAGCTGCAAGAAGCGCGATTCATCACGAGTTTGGACCTCAAGGATGGCTCCTGGCAGATCCCGATGGAGAAGGAGAGTCAAGCGAAGACAGCATTCACAGTCCCAAGGAAAGGACTGTTTCAATGGAAAGTGATGCCATTCGGACTCCATTGAGCACCAGCTACGTTCCAGAGAGCCCTCGATCGCGTGATGGGACCCGAAATGATAAAAAATGCGTTCGCATATCTGGATGACATCATAGTGATTGGGAAGACACGCGAGGAACAAATGGACAACTTGAAAGAAGTATTCCGACGACTTAGAGCAGCGAATCTAAAGATCAACGTGGAGAAGTGCGATTTCTTCAAGAAAAAGCTAAAATATCTCGGTCATCAGGTAACGGGAAAAGGTATCCGCACCGACCCAGAGAAAGTAGCTGCTATCGCCGAGCTGAAGCCACCTGGAAACGTCAAGGAGCTGCGGCAATACTTGGGAGTGGCCTCTTGGTACACACGTTTTGTACCGAATTTCGCCACAACGGTAAGTCCGCTAAACCACTTCTAAAAAAGGGCACAAAGTGGGAATGGCCTGAAGAGCGGCAAGAAGCTTTCGATAAGGTGAAATCAAAGCTGACACAATCACCTGTGTTGGCATGCCCAGATTTCTCAAGGCCATTTTGCTTGCAAACAGATGCTAGCAATTATGGCTTGGGAGCGATATTGACCCAGAACTCAGAGGAGGGTGAACGGGTCATATCGTATGCAAGCAGATCTTTAAATGGTGCGGAGCGCAACTACTCTGCGATCGAAAAGAATGCCTTGCAATAATCTGGGGCATAAGGAAGCTACGACCTTACTTGGAAGGATACCACTTCACAGTCATCACGGATCATATGGCACTGAAGCGACTCAACTCCATCGAAAGCCCATCAGCAGGATTGCGAGATGTGCATTGGAGTTACAACAATTTGATTTTAACATCAAATACAGGAAAGAAAACCAGAATATTGTTGCAGATGCCCTACCTCGACAGCCCCTGGAGTCCCCACAACCCTCAGAGCCACTAACGGTGACTAACGAATATAAACGTACTTTCATCGCAGGACAATGGGAACACACCTACACCAGGGTGTACCGTTGGAAGGGGAACACACGACCACCCATGCAAACACCAAACCTCAGGCGATAATAATCGCCCACGCCTGTAACTTCGACAGATGACAAAACAAAATATCCATATATAATAAAAATAATAATAATATAAAAAAAAAAAAATATAATTATCGCTGGGAAGTGGAAGTCTTCCACTTACCGAAGAAAGGGGGGAGTGTGAGGAGCCGTATAGCTTTGACATATGCTATATGCGCCCCTCGCAACAACTTTGATAATACGCTGCAGACGCCCCTCGCAACAAGTGCAACGAACACGTCAGCATATTTCGTCAACGAAGAAAACAACTGCACCTCAGGCAAATTTCGAAGAATAATATGCGGAAGACGTTTGCAGAACGACCTGACCCAATGCCATCGAATGCAGCGATCGCAATTGGAGGAGACCGCTGACCCAATGCCATCGAATGCAACGACCGCAATTGGAGGAGACCGCTGACCCAATGTCATCGAATGCAGCTACCGCAATTGGAGGAGACCGCTGATCCAATGCCATCGAATGCAGCGATCGCAATTTGAGGAGACCGCTGACCTAATGCCACCGAATACAGCAATAGCAAAATAATGCAACGGCTGAGTGCAGCGATCGCAATAGGAGTCCGATGACCTAATGCCCATCAAATAGAGCAAAACTCAGCAATATGAGGCGATCGCTGACCTTATAATGCAGCGACCAGACCTATAAAATGGGCGTCGCAGATACAGAAATCAAGCAGTGCAAGTCGACGAGCAGAGGCAATACGTCGACCAGGAAATCGTAACAGCACGATACACCAGCAAGGAGCTTCATTGGACCAAGGACAGGATCCAGCTAAGTTATAATTCAGTTAAAAAGTTTTGCACCATAGTAATAACCGAAGGCAAATAAACCATTAGTTAATAGTATATAATTATCGCAGCGCAATCAAATATAAAATTTTTGTAGGTTCGTGCAACAAATTTGTATTAGTTGCGTTGCGACAATTAACACAACACGTTAGTTTTATATATATTAAACAATGGTTTTATTTGTTCTTCACTTATTATTATGGTACGATTGAACTGCCATATAAATTATCCGTTGGATATAAATTGTGGTTGGCACAGTTCCCTGAAGCCCTTGGTCGAGTTCTAAGCGTGCACCTGTCCGCGAGAGCCGGCTCCGGCGCTCCGCAGAACAGCTGGGCAAGTTTACGACTTCACCTGCCCGACAGAGAATGTCGTACGGCTCTCCGGTTTTCACCAGGTCTAGTGGTCTCCTTGACTCCCCAAGAATTGCCACTAGCACACCTATCGCCCCGGATTTAGCCAGTTGGCACAACTCACGCGTGGCACGGTTTATACTTCTTACCCTTACTCGCGTTACCCTTAGTTGCGTCAAAATCCTTTCGACGCTCCTCAGATATATGTCGCACTTGTGTTTATCTTTACGTTATATTTTGTTCGTGCACTCTGACTCACTGAACATCTGACTGGGTTTACTTTGCTGCTTGCGTTTTGGCAGAGTTTCCACTTCCCGAGTGAGTTCTGATTGGGTTCTCTGTTTGCGTTTTGGCAGAGTTTCCACTTCCCGTGTGACTTTTGACTGACTTGCTTGATCTTGGTAATTTTCCACTGCCCATGTCTGCCGTTAACACACTATAACGGCGCATGTCCTGATGGACATGTGTGTCAAAATCGCAATCAGAAAGAAAGCGAATTCGCCGCAGCTGCAATCAGGGTCGGATTTTGGTTTGATATACAGTTACTGTGAGGGGCGCAGATAGCATAAATGTATATTTTATATACATTCTGAAAGATTAACTGCACTAGTGCGTTGTTTTTCCTCTCCGGAGACGAGCCAGCTACGCCAGCGCCACCAGCAGGTTTTTTATATCCACCTGCACAGTGATCCACGATGTCCAGGTAAGGCTAGATAATATAGGAGGTCGCCAATTACCCAATATGATCAGGGATATTCGTCTGTTTACGCGCCCCAGCCAGGCTGACTTTCGGCACGGGTCGCGTCAGTAGTAGGGAATTGGGCATTCTAGGACAGGAAGTCCTAATCGTTTTTTTTATTGCTTTCGATTTTTAATTGCTTCATTATAACACATAATTTATTGCTTTTGGGTGGGGGAGTGACAGGTGTGTGACCTTTTTTTAGAAAAATGTCTGGTTTTGGATCACGTGCGTGACATTTATGATCGAAGGGTATAGATTTATGGATGACCCTTTTTTTTTAGGGGTTAGAGTAAGGTGGAGGATCACTCGCGCACTTGTGTGTGCGTACGTGATTGTGTTTTTTAAGGAGGAGATTGTGAGCAAGGTATGTAACCTGTAATCTGTATGCTAGAATATAGAGGAAGATCGGTTACCAGCTACCGCACAAGTGTGCAGGTACATGTTTTTTTATTTTTGGTGAGGGTGAGTTCATTGATCAGTGTAAAAAATGTTTTCGGTTCTCTTTTCGCACCTTCGTTGTCATTGGTTATAACTCGTAGGCCACCTCCCACCTAATAATTTCCCACGTAATAATTATAGTATTATTGTTGTAAATTGATGTTGAGTAGGTACTTCGCACGTACGTATGACACGTGCTGCTACCTTTTTGTGTGTGTTTTCCGTTCTCTCCCTTTTTACAGTGCACTCTGTTTGAGTGACCCTCCACCTGCAGACTTCATACATAGGTTCATAGAGTTTATTATGTTTAAATAAAATAATTTTATTTTTTGATTACGTTTTCATAATATAATTTATTTCTTATTTGTACAGTATATTTTTAAAGATAAATGTATATATATTAAAATGTATTATTATTATTAATATCCATTTTGTTGAACCTCTTTCTTAGGTTAGTGTTTTGAAATATAAGACGATCCAGTTTTCTTTTATATGATAAAAAGTAGTGACAAGCACATGTATCAGCACCTTCTGTTGCATCATTCGAGTACCAGTGAGCACACCGTCAAGTGCTTTCCATATTGTGATTTAATAAGACGATAGTTTTCATACTCTAAGAAATATTCTCGGTATTCCTCAAGCAGTTTGGCGTGCTCAGGAAAAAGCACATCCTCAAACTCCTTGAGGAAATCATAAATTTTCCTTACATTTGTTTTTAAATCCAAAATTCGAAAGTAGACCCATAATATTGTGTGTATTCTTCAAAAGCAGAAATGCAACTAAAGAATTATTTTTACTTTATTTGTAAAGAGCCTATACTTGTGTCACTTTCTTTTGTAATACTTGTCTATACTGGTTTACATCTTTTTTTATTTATTTTCCCATCTTTCTTGAAATTTCCAAACATGAACGAGTTAGGTCAATAGTAGTAGGGAACTGGGGATTCTAATTCAGGAAGTCGTAAATCTTTTTTTGTGACAGCTCTTGAATATTAATTGCCTAATTATAGCACTTGATTTATTGCTTTTGGGGTGGGGGGTGACAGGTGTGTGACCTTTTTGGGAAAAAGGTGTGGTTTTGGGTCACGTGCCGGCGTGACATTTATGATCAAAGGGTCTAGATTTATGGATGATCCTTTTTATTGGGCATTCTAAGACAGGAAGTCCTATTTTTTTTTATTGAGGGTTGAGGTCAGGTTGAGGATCACTCGCGCACTTGTGTGTGCGTACGTGATTGTGTTTTTTAATTTTAGAATCTCATTAAAAATATGTAACCTCTAACCTATGTGCTAGAATATAGTGGAAGATCGGTTAGCAGCTAGCGCACAAGTGTGCAGCTAGATGATTTGATGTTGATTTTTTTTTTTTTTTTTAAGGGTGGGTTTATTGATCAATGTAAAAGTGTTTTTGATTCTCTTTTTAAGGATGGCTTCATTGATCAGCATAAATTATTTTCGCTTCTCTTTTTAAAGGTAGGCTCGTTGATCAGCGTTAAATTATTTTCGCTTCTCTTTTTAAGGATGGGGTTATTAATAGGGTAAAATTATTTTTGCTTCTCTTTTTAAGGGTGGGTTTATTGATCAGCGTAAAATTATTTTTTGTTCTCTTTTTAAGGGTAGGTTTAGTTGATCAGAATATTATTGTGGCTTCTCTTTTTAAGGGTGGGTTCATTGGTCAGTGTAAAAGGGTTTTTAGTTCTCTTTTCCCACCTTCGTTGTCATTGGCTAGAACTCTTAGGACACCTCCCACCTAATGTTTTCCCACATCCTAATTATTGACGTAAACTGATGTTGAATAGGTACTTCACACGTACGTTTGACACGTGCAGCTATCTTTTTGTGTGTGTGTGTTATCGGTTGTCTCCCTCTTACAGTGCACTCTGTTTGAGTGACCCTCCCGATTTCTCAATAATTTGAAATAATGGCCTGCTCTGTTTTGTATACCTGCAGACTTCTTACCTATGTTTATATAGTTTAGTATGTTAAAATAAAAGATTTTTTTTTTGTTTACGTCAACATAATTTATTTCTTATTTTTACAGTATATTTTTAAAGATAAACGTATATATTAAAATGTATTATTATTATTAATATCCATTTTGTTGAACCTCTTTCTTAGATTAGTGTATTGAAATATAAGACGATCCAGTTTTCTTTTATATGATACAAAGTAGTGACAAGCACATGTATCAGCTCCTTCTGTTGCATCATTCGAGGACCATGAGCACACCGTCAAGTGCTTTCCATATTGTGATTTAATAAGACGATAGTTTTCATACTCTAAGAAATATTCTCGGTATTCCTCAAGCAGTTTGGCGTGCTCAGGAAAAATCACATCCTCAAACTCCTTGAGGAAATCATCAATTTTCCTCACATTTGTTTTAAATCCAAATTTCGAAATTAGACCCATAATGTGGTGTGTGTTCTTCAAAAGCAGAAATGCAACTAAAGAATTATTTTTACTTTATTTGTAAAGAGCCTATACTTGTGTCACTTTCTTTTGTAATACTTGTCTATACTGGTTTACATCTTTTTTTATTTCTTTTCCCATCTTTCTTGAAATTTCAAAACATAAACGAGTTAGATCAATTTCTGCTTCATGTCCATAAGATGCACCTAAATCTAAAAGTTGTATATCGTATTTTCCCATCTTTGAACATTTAGGGATAATATAATTATTATATATATTACAAATTTGGTTTTTCAGCAACGTGTTCCAACATAAGAATGATGTTAAAAATATTCCCAATCTTATGAAGGCTCTCCATGACTCACTATCAAACTCAATTTTATTACCATATTGATTTAAAATTAATATGCATTGCTTATCTGATTTTCTAATTTTAAAATGACACTTTATGCTGTCAATCTTGGGATTATCCATTAATGTATCAGGCATCAAGAATTCAAACTGCTCAAGCCTTAACTGGATATATTCCTTAAATGTTAATAATTGAAGCCATTCCTCTTTTCCAAATCCAATGAAATTACGCTTATGTTGCTGCATCCAAACCATTGGTGTAAATCGTCTCGTTGTTGAGAAGCCACACTTTAATTTTAATTGTAGATTAACAAAATACTCAAATCCAAAAATGATTTCATGATCTTGTGTTTTTCTCGAATTTCTAGATTTTCTTAGCTGAAGTGTGTCCATATCGATTGAAAAGTTGACTCAAACTAACTAAAAAATTGCGTTGTGAGCGCTATTTAAGGTGAAGAGTCTAGCTCATGATTCACAGTACGTTTTATACATTAAACACGAAATGATTAAGATAGACAGAAGCTCGTGTATTATTCTTGACTTCCAGTATATATTGGGAAATGAGAGACAGATTTTTATAAAAGAATTGGCCTTCATGCAAGCTGGATCAATCGTACCGAATTTCTACCACTTCAAGCCTCCCTATGACATAAAAGAGCTGGATGAAATAACTAGAAAAACCCTAAAAATAACTAAACAGTATGTTGATCCCTTGGATTGGAGTGAAGGAGACATTTCTTATTTAAGCCTTGGTGATATATTAAGTCCATTAAATAGTTTCGCTTCAGTTATTGTACGAGGTAGAGCTAAGAAACAGTTTTTAACTAAATATTTAACTACAAAAATAGTTGATTTAGAACTAGATCAAAGCTTAACTCACTGTCAAAACTTTTTCACAAATTGCAGAATACATAAGAAAATATCAAACCAATGTGCTCTAAACAATTTATTTAAACTCTTTGTAATCTTAGAAAGTTCTAATTTTGAAATATATGGAAATTAAATTCTGTTTACACCATCATGTTCCTAAATAATAAACACACTCAATTATAAATTTGAAGTTTTTCTTTATTCATTTTAACCATTAGATCTACATCACACTTATATTAAAGTTCATAATAAAATCTAATACAACTCGAGCGTTTCTTAAGGCGCATACACCTTTATTTTGATGGGACCCACAGTCGGAGAAAACATTAAATTTCAGCCCATCTAATCGTGGACATCCATTTTCTTCAATGTTCACTACACAAGTCCTTAGAAATTTTTCAAGAAACTTTTTCTTTGTATGTCCCTTCGTGATTACGCTCATACTATTAACAAGGTCACGAAGATAATTTCTAACTTTTAAAAAGCTATCAGTTCCATCATTCCAACAGAGATTGTGTTGATTTCTAGTTAACCATATTGCCGTTTTACGCTCCTTCTTTTTTAATCTGAGAAAATCATATGGTGGTTTTATAAGATAATGAATGTCTTGGTAATAATCATTTTTAAAAACTAGTGCAATTTCTTTTAATATAAAATAGTTGTTATTTCCAAAAAATCCTTGGATGTCGACAACTACTTGATTCTCCATCAAATTCATTTAAACGATGCGCCGAACTAATCCCGTTAATGGTGAATACTCAACTAACCGATCGTACTATAAGGGCTGAGAAATAAAAACGTATTATAAATGCAAAAATAATGTCACATTTTGCTTTAATGGCCAGCTCAGCCCTTAAAAAGCCTCTAACAATCAACCTGCAAATTGCCCAGCATTTACATTTGGCGGTATTTGAGAATTCACTTTTTAAAATAAATGAAACACTCAAATTCAATTTTTCGAGTTTGGACTTTCCGCCACCTTTTCATCTAACAACACACAACTTTATTTCTGTAAGACGTATCGAAATTTCCCACACATCGACAGGATACATCTTGAACATCACCAGCAGTATAGGAAGCTCGTGTTCCATAGTTTAGATTTACGTTTTATTCTGTTTACACTCTGCGAATGCCCTGTTTTTTAGAGTCTAGAGAAGATGTGAATATAAAATTGCTCATGTCTCTTATCAGATATGTAAGTGATATTTATACCTGGTAATTAGCTAATATAAACATATAGCCAGGAGTATCGATGAAGAGTTTAGTTTTAGAAATGCTCTCATTCGCACCTTTTGTGCCACTATTTTTTCTCAATTTCTCAAAATATGTTTCCCATTTTTTCGTAAGGGAATTAAACAAAGTTGAAGGTGAAATAAAAGTACTTCACCGTAATATGGAGTTATACATTTCACTTTCAATATATATTCATTGCGCATCTAATGTTAAAAACCTTGAGATTAGATTCTTAGATACATTCCGTTTCATGGCATCAAGTCTGATGCACTTAGTAGCATTATAGATTCAAAAAATAAAAAATTTTCAGTTACCCAGTTTGGTCTATACCCCTTTTCAAATGCATAAGTCACAAAGATTACATGGAGTTGTATCTTAAGACTGATGTTCTACCACTTGCCTATGTTTTCGAGCTATTTGCAAGAAAATTTATTCATTAGATCCCGCCCATTATTATACAACACCTGGTCTTTCATGGGAATCCAATGCTAAAGACAACAAAAATAGAATTGGAATTGCATACAGATATTATTATGTTTAGCTTTATCCAAATGGGCATTCGTGAGGGCTTAGTCCAGTGCTGTAGGCGGTACTCAAAAGCCAACCATCAATATATAGAGAATTATACTAGCAATAAGAAATCAGAATTTTTGATGTACTTAAATGCTATTAATTTATATGGTTGGGCTATGTCTTATCAACTCCCATATTCTAGCTATAGATGGATGAATGAGGCTGAAATAAATACATTAGTTATTTCATCAATCAGTGTAAATTCAGAGTCTGGTTACATTCTCGAGTCAGATCTTTCGTATCCAAACACTTTTCATGATTTTTATCAGTCAAATGAAAAGTCTACTCCAGAGGTTAAAGTTCAAGAGCTTATTGCTGACCTATGGTCGAAAACAAAGAATCCCACCCATTGCACAAACCTGTATCATTGTTTAAGTAATGGTCCAAAATTAACAAAATAAATTTCATATGATTTTGGAATTTAATCACTCTCCATCGCTTTAAAGTATGTAGCCACAAATACAATTCTCAAAGCATTCGCAAAAATTAATTTTGAAAAAGACTTTTTCAAATTTTATTAAACAACCTCGTTTATGGAAAGACGATGAAAAACAGAGAAAAACAACATGTAAACAGCGAAAAACCACATGAAAAACAGTGAAAAACCACTCGAAAACAGCGAAAAACCACATGATTAACATTAAAATCCGCTCGAAAACAGCAAAAAAACGACAGGTTAAACACTAAAAAACCACTCGCTAACCACTAAAACCGCTCATAAACCAGAAACCACCTCCAAAGGTGTTGTTGGGGTTATATCTACTATTTTTTAATAACTTAAAAATAGCTGATCATATACTAAAGATTTGTCGAAAACAAGAAGCGCACTAAAAGAAAATTTCAAAGCATTAAATTAGGTAGACTCAACAATTCAATAACAACTAGAGAAAACGTTTAACCCATCAACAAAACCTCAGTAGTCAATCCTAATTAAATAAATAAAATAAAATAAAATAACTCATTTAGTGATAACATGGTGATGTTCAGATCTAATATCCTTAATTTTCTATACACATAAAGTAAGAAAATCAACTTTAAGTTTTATAGATGATAAGTGAAAAAAAGAAAAATAAGAGAAGACGGCGTTCAAACGTATACCAAGCACATTTATGAATTAATTCCAAGTACTAGCTAAAATAAAATAAATAGTAATTTTCATTATCTAATTAAATTAATTAGTAATCAAATAATGTGCTATATGAAGAAGAAGAAGAAATAAAAACACAAGATTTTCATATATTTTTTTTTTTAATCTATGTTTATTTTTTTAGATTTTGGTTAAGCTGGAAATAAAGTATAGAGTATATACAGTGGCGGACACCTTATTTGGCCAAGTGTCAAAGAAAAAAAGTAATTGCCTGCCATAAGCTAACCATTCATTATTTTTCAGAAATTCCAAAGACAGATGATAGGTATATATATTAACCACCAAAATTAATATATGACCCCAATACACTGGGGTTTCCCCACCCGCTAGGTAGAGTTATGTAAAAAAGTACCCTATTTTGAGGGGACAACTAATTTGGCCAGGTATAAATAAAATAATATATTTCGAGTATAAAAACTTAAATAAAGATGTTAATACTTAGTATGATATCCTTTAGCTTTAACTACTTCCCTTAACCTATTATTCATGGAAGATACCACCTTCCTGGTAGTTTCTGGGCAGATTCTGCTCCACTCATCCCACAGTGTAGTAGCTCAGATTGACCATTTCAGCTATTTGGCGATGTGAATATCTTTTTTTGTGGTGCTCCAGGATGAGTTTCCGTAGTTCAATGGTAGTCCGTTTGCCCATAGTCCTCGTTGGCTTGTTGCACTCGAGATGCAGGATATAACTAAACTGACTATGAAGGATTGGTCTATTTATACAGAAAATACTCAACTTTATGTAAAAAAATCCGGGTTTTATGGCACCCAGGTGTCCACAATGTACCTGGCCAAATAAGATGTCCCCTCAAAATAGGGTACTTTTTTACATAACTCTACCTAGCGGGTGGGGAAACCCCAGTGTATTGGGGTCATATATTAATTTTGGTGGTTAATATATATACCTATCATCTGTCTTTGGAATTTCTGAAAAATAATGAATGGTTAGCTTATGGCAGGCAATTACTTTTCTTCTTTGACACTTGGCCAAATAAGGTGTCCGCCACTGTATATATATATATATAATTACGTTTTTAAATGCGAGTGTGTAATCAAACACGCTGAGACGACGTTTAGAATCCCACTGCGCCAATTACGTTTTTAATGCGAGAGTATACCAGCTGTATCAAATTAAAATCCGACAATTTATTATTTATGTATTTTTTATTAAACACAAAATTATAGTTGGACAATTTATTTTAGATCTGTTTTTATTAAACACCAAAATTATAGTTAGACATTTTATTATTAATATGTTTTTATTTAAACTCAAATATAAAGTTGTCAAACATGCTGAGACGACGTTTAGAATCCAACTGCCGCACTCTGACGAGCTGGCTCCTTACTTATATAAAATGCTTAACCCTAAGTACATTATACATAATATACATAATATACATAATATACATAATATGCATAATATACATAATATGCAGCCGCTGCTGGTATTGCGTCTGCTTGGCGCCTATATTCTTGGTATTCTTATGCAGCTGTGTGTCAGGCGATCGCCGCGCCGCGAACTGCGGGCAACCTGTCGCCTAGCTTCCTCGAATTATTACGCAGCTGTGTGTAAGGCGACCGCGTCGCGCCTACTTGGCGCCTATCAGTGACCGTCGCGAAATGATTCGCATCGGCGCCTAACTTCGACCTTCGCAACGCTTTTTATTCTTCTGGCTGCTGGTTGGGTTTGATTTGTTTATTTTTATGTTGATGTGGCGTTTTAGTTCTTGCGCGTGCTATTGCAGTTGCAGTGAGTGTGGACATGAAAGATCGGCGTGATCTGGATATGTCACTATATATATATTTACGCCCGCGCGGGCGGTGTTTGCGTTGCCTACAATAATATGTTAGTTCTCTTTCCGGGTGGGTGAGGACAGATCACCCGGATGGAGAGCTAACAGATTATTGTATCCCACGCAAACACCGCCCGCATGCATTTCATACCCCTAACGATTTTCTTAAGATGGTTTGTTAATGAGTTAAACGTTACCTTCAGTTGATATTCAATTGAGGGTCTACCTAATTTTATGCTTTGAAATAATAGTGCACTGTGTCCTGTGCACAGTGTGTAGCAATATTTTATTATTCCTCCTCTTTTTATTAAGGGTTGTTGTTTTTGATAATTCTTTGAGTACATGTTTATTTATTTTTAGCGAGAAATAACAGGTAAACATCGAACAACACCTTAGGTGGTTTCTGGTTTTCAAGCGGATTGTATGCACTTTAACATGTGGTTTTTCACTGTTTATCATGTGGTTTAGCATGGCTTAAGGCAGTTTTTCAGGCTGAACACATCGGTTGTATCTTTCGTACGTGTGTGTACTACCAAAATAAATTAGAGGGAAATGAAAACCCAAAGTTATTATGCATTGCTTATCTGATTTTTTATTTTTTATTACGGTTTTAAAATTTTTCTTGGTAAAAGTACAGAATAGTGAAACCCTCACAGTGTTTTAATGTACAAACCTTTCGAATGTGAGTGTCCTTCAAAAATACGATAAAAATGAATGTGAGGGAAATGAGCACCTAAAATGCTTGTCTGATTTTTTTTTTTTTAAATTAAAATTTATGAAGGGAAACTGATAAGCGATTATCTTGTCAGTGTTAACATTGTTGACACCTTTTGAATGAGTGTATTAATGTGTTTTTTGCTTCTTTTTTTTTTCTTTAATTTGTGTGTGAAGCACTCGGTGTATAGGATGGGATATAAAAGAGTGTCCTGAATAGAACTGACTCATACAAAAAGATGTCGCATAACCTTCAAGACTTGATTAGCATGATTGAGGGAGAGAATCTGATGGGCTTTCATTTGGAGGAAACCATATGCTGGGCGATCTCTAATGGAGGAGGTGATTATGGGTTACATCTTCATCACCATCATCTAACACCATCACCACAACCAACACCATCAAACCCGGAGATGGATATCGAGGTCGAGGGAGAGGTACTGGAGCCTAGGAGCCTCCCGGTGGGAAGACGTGGCCCACCACTACCCAGCTGGAGAGAACTCCTCGCCGACAATGCGGAGCGGATGAGGGAAAATGCCGCGGTCATTCCAGTTCCATACTACTACCCAGAGGAGTTCAGTGACGAGAGTTCCTACAATCCCTGCTCTGAGCCAGAACCCAGCTCGGAAGATGAAGAGGATGAGGAGGACACCATTCCCTATATCAGGGAGGAACATTTTCGCTCAAAGCGAGTGAAAATAGGAAAGGATAACGACAGTGAGGTAATCGACCTCTTCTATGATGACGGGAAGATCATGCCAACTCTGACGACTTCAATTCCAATCGAGGTGGTCGACCTCACTGAGGAGGATGATGAAATTAGATATTTTTCACCTAATGTATTAAATGATTGCCGAAAAAACCCAAAAACCCATTAGTTATAAACTTTATGTAAATATATATATATATATATATATATATATACTCTATACTTTATTTCCAGCTGAACCAAAATCTAAAAAAATAAACATAGATTAAAAAAAAAATATATAAAAATCTTGTGTTTTTATTTCTTCTTCTTCTTCATATAGCACATTATTTGATTACTAATTAATTTAATTAGATAATGAAAATTACTATTTATTTTATTTTAGCTAGTACTTGGAATTAATTCATAAATGTGCTTGGTATACGTTTGAACGCCGTCTTCTCTTATTTTTCTTTTTTTCACTTATCATCTATAAAACTTAAAGTTGATTTTCTTACTTTATGTGTATCGAAAATTAAGGATATTAGATCTGAACATCACCATGTTATCACTAAATGAGTTATTTTATTTTATTTTATTTATTTAATTAGGATTGACTACTGAGGTTTTGTTGATGGGTTATACGTTTTCTCTAGTTGTTATTGAATTGTTGCGTCTACCTAATTTAATGCTTTGAAATTTTCTTTTAGTGCGCTTCTTGTTTTCGACAAATCTTTAGTATATGATCAGCTATTTTGAAGTTATTAAAAAATAGTAGATATAACCCCAACAACACCTTTGGAGGTGGTTTCTGGTTTATGAGCGGTTTTAGTGGTTAGCGAGTGGTTTTTTAGTGTTTAACCTGTCGTTTTTTTGCTGTTTTCGAGCGGATTTTAATGTTAATCATGTGGTTTTTCGCTGTTTTCGAGTGGTTTTTCACTGTTTTTCATGTGGTTTTTCGCTGTTTACATGTTGTTTTTCTCTGTTTTTCATCGTCTTTCCATAAACGAGGTTGTTTAATAAAATTTGAAAAAGTCTTTTTCAAAATTAATTTTTGCGAATGCTTTGAGAATTGTATTTGTGGCTATATACTTTAAAGCGATGGAGAGTGATTAAATTCCAAAATCATATGAAATTTATTTTGTTAATTTTGGACCATTACTTAAACAATGATACAGGTTTGTGCAATGGGTGGGATGCTTTGTTTTCGACCATAGGTCAGCAATAAGCTCTTGAACTTTAACCTCTGGAGTAGACTTTTCATTTGACTGATAAAAATCATGAAAAGTGTTTGGATACGAAAGATCTGACTCGAGAATGTAACCAGACTCTGAATTTACACTGATTGATGAAATAACTAATGTATTTATTTCAGCCTCATTCATCCATCTATAGCTAGAATATGGGAGTTGATAAGACATAGCCCAACCATATAAATTAATAGCATTTAAGTACATCAAAAATTCTGATTTCTTATTGCTAGTATAATTCTCTATATATTGATGGTTGGCTTTTGAGTACCGCCTACAGCACTGGACTAAGCCCTCACGAATGCCCATTTGGATAAAGCTAAACATAATAATATCTGTATGCAATTCCAATTCTATTTTTGTTGTCTTTAGCATTGGATTCCCATGAAAGACCAGGTGTTGTATAATAATGGGCGGGATCTAATGAATAAATTTTCTTGCAAATAGCTCGAAAACATAGGCAAGTGGTAGAACATCAGTCTTAAGATACAACTCCATGTAATCTTTGTGACTTATGCATTTGAAAAGGGGTATAGACCAAACTGGGTAACTGAAAATTTTTTATTTTTTGAATCTATAATGCTACTAAGTGCATCAGACTTGATGCCATGAAACGGAATGTATCTAAGAATCTAATCTCAAGGTTTTTAACATTAGATGCGCAATGAATATATATTGAAAGTGAAATGTATAACTCCATATTACGGTGAAGTACTTTTATTTCACCTTCAACTTTGTTTAATTCCCTTACGAAAAAATGGGAAACATATTTTGAGAAATTGAGAAAAAATAGTGGCACAAAAGGTGCGAATGAGAGCATTTCTAAAACTAAACTCTTCATCGATACTCCTGGCTATATGTTTATATTAGCTAATTACCAGGTATAAATATCACTTACATATCTGATAAGAGACATGAGCAATTTTATATTCACATCTTCTCTAGACTCTAAAAAACAGGGCATTCGCAGAGTGTAAACAGAATAAAACGTAAATCTAAACTATGGAACACGAGCTTCCTATACTGCTGGTGATGTTCAAGATGTATCCTGTCGATGTGTGGGAAATTTCGATACGTCTTACAGAAATAAAGTTGTGTGTTGTTAGATGAAAAGGTGGCGGAAAGTCCAAACTCGAAAAATTGAATTTGAGTGTTTCATTTATTTTAAAAAGTGAATTCTCAAATACCGCCAAATGTAAATGCTGGGCAATTTGCAGGTTGATTGTTAGAGGCTTTTTAAGGGCTGAGCTGGCCATTAAAGCAAAATGTGACATTATTTTTGCATTTATAATACGTTTTTATTTCTCAGCCCTTATAGTACGATCGGTTAGTTGAGTATTCACCATTAACGGGATTAGTTCGGCGCATCGTTTAAATGAATTTGATGGAGAATCAAGTAGTTGTCGACATCCAAGGATTTTTTGGAAATAACAACTATTTTATATTAAAAGAAGTTGTACTAGTTTTTAAAAATGATTATTACCAAGACATTCATTATCTTATAAAACCACCATATGATTTTCTCAGATTAAATAAGAAGGAGCGTAAAACGGCAATATGGTTAACTAGAAATCAACACAATCTCTGTTGGAATGATGGAACTGATAGCTTTTTAAAAGTTAGAAATTATCTTCGTGACCTAGTTAATAATATGAGCGTAATCACGAAGGGACATACAAAGAAAAAGTTTCTTGAAAAATTTCTAAGGACTTGTGTAGTGAACATTGAAGAAAATGGATGTCCACGATTAGATGGGCTGAAATTTAATGTTTTCTCCGACTGTGGGTCCCATCAAAATAAAGGGTGTATGCGCCTTAAGAAACGCTCGAGTTGTATTAGATTTTATTATGAACTTTAATATAAGTGTGATGTAGATCTAATGGTTGAAATGAATAAAGAAAAACTTCAAATTTATAATTGAGTGTGTTTATTATTTAGGAACATGATGGTGTAAACAGAATTTAATTTCCATATATTTCAAAATTAGAACTTTCTAAGATTACAAAGAGTTTAAATAAATTGTTTAGAGCACATTGGTTTGATATTTTCTTATGTATTCTACAATTTGTGAAAAAGTTTGGACAGTGAGTTAAGCTTTGATCTAGTTCTAAATCAATTATTTTTGTAGTTAAATATTTAGTTAAAAACTGTTTCTTAGCTCTACCTCGTACAATAACTGAGGCGAAACTATTTAATGGACTTAATATATCACCAAGGCTTAAATAAGAAATGTCTCCTTCACTCCAATCCAAGGCATCAACATACTGTTTAGTTATTTTTAGGGTTTTTCTAGTTATTTCATCCAGCTCTTTTATGTCATAGGGAGGCTTGAAGTGGTAGAAATTCGGTACGATTGATCCAGCTTGCATGAAGGCCAATTCTTTTATAAAAATCTGTCTCTCATTTCCAAATATATACTGGAAGTCAAGAAGAACAGACGAGCTTCTGTCTATCTTAATCATTTCGTGTTTAATGTATAAAATGTACTGTGAATCATAGACTAGACTGTCCACCTTAAATAGTGCTCACAATTCAATTTCAAGTTAGTTTGAGCCAACTTTTCAATCGATATGGATACACTTCAGCTAACAAAATCTATAAATTCGAGGAAAGTACAAGAACATGAAATCATTTTTGGATTTGAGTATTTTGTTAATCTACAATTAAAATTAAAGTGTGGCTTTTCAACAACGAGACGATTTACACCAATGGTTTGGATGCAGCAACATAAACGCAATTTCATTGGATTTGGAAAAGAGGAATGGCTTCAATTATTACTATTTAAGGAATATATCCAGTTAAGGCTTGAGCAGTTTGAGTTCTTGATGCCTGATACATTAATGGATAATCCCAAGATTGAAAGCATAAAGTGTCATTTTAAAATTAGAAAATCAGATAAGCAATGCATATTAATTTTAAATCAATATGGTAATAAAATTGAATTTGATAGTGAGTTATGGAGAGCGTTCATAAGATTAGGGATATTTTTAACATCATTCTTATGTTGGAACACGTTGCTGAAAAATCAAATTTGTAATATATATAATAATTACATTATCCCTAAATGTTCAAAGATGGGAAAGTATGATGTACAACTTTTAGATTTAGATGTAACGTATGGACATGAAGCAGAAATAGACCTATCTCGTTTATGTTTTGAAATTTCAAGAAAGATGGGAAAAGAAATAAAAAAAGATGTAAAGCAGTATAGAGAAGTATTACAAAAGAAAGTGGCACAAGTATAGGCTCTTATAAATAAAGTAAAAATAATTCTTTAGTTGCATTTCTGCATTTGAAGAATACGCACAACATTATGGGTCTAATTTCGAAATATGGATTTAAAGCAAATGTGAGGAAAATTGATGATTTCCTCAAGGAGTTTGAGGATGTGATTTTTCCTGAGCACGTCAAACTGTTGGAGGAATACCGAGAATATTTCTTAGAGCATGAAAACTATCGCCTTATTAAATCAAAATATGGGAAGCACTTGACGGTATGCTCGTGGTCCTCGAATGATGCAACAGAAGGAGTTGATACATGTGCTTGCCACTACTTTGTATCATATAAAAGAAAACTGGATCGTCTTATATTTCAATACACTAATCTAAGAAAGAGTTCAACAAAATGGATATTAATAATAATAATACATTTTAATATATACATTTATCTTTAAAAATATACTGTAAAAATAAGAAATATATTATGTTATGAAAACGTAAACAAAAAAAAAAAATCTTTTATTTTAACATACTAAACTATATAAACATAGGTAAGAAGTCTGCAGGTATACAAAACAGAGCAGGCCATTATTTCAAATTATTGTGAAATCAGGAGGGTCACTCAAACAGAGTGCACTGTAAGAGGGAGACAACCGATACACACACACAAAAAGATAGCTGCACGTGTCAAACGTACGTGTGAAGTACCTATTCAACATCAGTTTACGTCAATAATGCTGTAATTAGGATGTGGGAAAACATTAGGTGGGAGGTGTCCTAAGAGTTCTAGCCAATGACAACGAAGGTGCGAAAAGAGAACTAAAAACCCTTTTACACTGACCAATGAACCCACCCTTAAAAAGAGAAGCAACAATCAATATTCTGATCAATAAACCGCACCCTGTAAAAAGAGAAGCGAAAATAATTTAACGCTGATCAACGAGCCTACCCTTAAAAAGAGAAGCGAAAATAATTTATGCTGATCAATGCACAGTCACCTGCACCACAATGAGACTCAATACAACCCCCATTAAAAATAAACCCAACCCTGTCAAGAATGCCAATAAAACAACATCAAATCATCGTAGCTGCACACTTGTGCGCTAGCTGCTAACCGATCCTCCACTATATTCTAGCACATAGGTTAGAGGTTACATATTTTTAATGAGATTCCAAAATTGAAAAACACAATCACGTACGCACACACAAGTGCGCGAGTGATCCTCAACCTGACCCCAACCCCCAATAAAAATAGGACTTCATGTAGGACTTCCTGTCATAGAATGCCCAATAAAAAGTGTCAAATCACGTACGCACACACAAGTGCGCTAGTGATCCTCCACTATATTCTAGCATCCAGGATACAGGTTACATATTTTCAATTAGATTCCAATTGAAAAACACAATCACGTACGCACACACAAGTGCGCGAGTGATCCTCAACCTGACCCCAACCCTCAATAAAAAAAAATAGGACTTCCTGTCTTAGAATGCCCAATAAAAAGGATCATCCATAAATCTAGACCCTTTGATCATAAATGTCACGCACGTGACCCAAAACCACACCTTTTTCCCAAAAAGGTCACACACCTGTCACCCCCCACCCCAAAAGCAATAAATCAAGTGCTATAATTAGGCAATTAAAATTCAAGAGCTGTCACAAAAAAAGATTTACGACTTCCTGAATTAGAATGATCATTATCCTACTACTAACATTTGGAATTGAGTTATACATGTGAAAATCAATGAGTGCACACTCATAATTTCCCTGCAATTCAATGGGTGGATGATAGTTTGCCATTAAAATTGAGCTGTTGCCCGTTAAAGTAAGAGTTGTTGTCATTTCGATCGATTATTTTCAAGTGAAATAATATTTACATTTCCTCATATTATATCTCAAATTCTAATAAAATCAGCGAATCCCCGTCTATAGCGTCCATTTTTTAGAGAATCATCTTTACTTATTAGTATGAAACCATAATTTTCCTTCCAACAAAATTGACAAATGTTCTTAAATTCATCAAATTTCATATCTACACCTACATGATCTTGATGTTTCATATTTAGTTCATCTTGCTTGAACATTATTATTAGGTTTGCATTATCTCGAATAAGATGTTTAGGGATGCGTGTATATGTTTGACATAAATAAAACTCATCAATATTATTATGGCGTCCCATACAAAAGTATGTACGGATATTGTTTTGTTTTTCACATGCTACATCATCAAAAATCATTATAGAGTTCTTTTTAGCTTTACTTGGTGCTAGAACACTTTCATTTTCTGAGAATGTAAAATATCCCATTCCTTTTATTGGGGTCACGAGTGTTTTCAAATATTCATATTTCGGTTGTTGTAAAGACTTTGAATATAAATAAATATTTTCGAACTTTAGTCCATTCGGACTTTCAATCAAACTGATCATTACATTCGTTTTCCCACAATTAGAAGGTCCAACAATTAGGGCTCTAATTGAATTGGGTAATAATCTGCCATGTCTAACTTGTTTGTTTTCACCTTTTTGAAAATCGATATTCCTCACATCAATGTTCGTTTTTTGTTTTATTAATCCCATATCTGATATTGTTTTCTCAACAGATCATTACTCTCTTATAAGACTTTGAAGAATAAACAACTATTAAAATGGTAATGCGCTTTTATAAATCAATTAGTAGCAGAACAAAGCTCGAGGTAGAGGTCTTATTGATAAAATAATCAATTCACTCCCAGGAACAAACCTAAAAAATCGTTTGGAAAGAGGCGAGAAGGGAATAAATCCACTAGATGCTGCTTGTAGGGAATACGATATAGCATATTCTAATAATAAAGATTTGGGAAATCGTCATATACCTGATTTAATTTTGGCTGAGAGAGCGTGGGAGCGTGTAAAGGCAGCTGATAGTACTCTTGGAGAAAGAACCGCTGCTTATTTTGTAACCAATATAATAAAAGCCAAGAAAAAATTTGGAATAGGTCTCCAACAAAAAGAAAATAAAAACCATGTGAGAAAAAGAAAAAATGTATGCATGCAGTAAGAGTGGCTACCAGAGTATTGAAGAAGGAGAAGCCATATGATATTCAATCTGCGATAAAAATCGCTAAAAAAGCAATAAGCAAGACTTTTGGACGAAAGAAAAATGAAGTAATAATTCCTAGAGTTATTAGTGTACCTAAATTTGGTGGCTTCTTGCCACTTATACTTATTATAACATATTATAACAGCGCTCGGAGCATTAGGTGGACTTGCCTCTGGTGGTGCATCTATTGCAAAGAGTATTAATTGTCTGAAAAATGCACGGAAAGAATTAGAAGAGAATAAACGTCATAACAGAAAAATGGAAACCATTGCTTTAGGCAATGGACTCTATCTAAAACCATATCAAAAGGGTTATGGTATAACAACAAATCATTCAAAAAACTTTTAAATGAGCTACCTAACAAACCGCTATCTAACATTGACATTGCCCACAAAAATATCCCCTTTTCAGAGGTGTTTTTATGAGAGACTCATTACCAAAACGAGTGCGGAGGAGGGAATGTGGTATTGTTAACTTAGACCTTTCAAGTGGAGCTGGAACACATTGGGTAGCTTACTATAAAGCAGCTAAGCAAATTAGATATTTTGATAGTTATGGAAATTTACCACCACCTCTAGAGCTTATTAGATATTTAGGAGAGAATATAAAATACAATTATAATCAAGTTCAACGATTTGGTTCTTTTAACTGTGGTCATTTATGTTTAAGATTTATATTAATGGAGCAAAAAGGCGTTGATTTAAATTAACTTGTATTCAAATTTTAAAATTAATAAAAATCAAAAAAAAAAAAGAAAAGGAAAACCAGATAATATTTAATTTAAGTATATAAAAGCTATATTTAGTCTTACTATCTTTAGCTTGAATAGAGTATTGTTTACATTGGAAACCACATGAAAAACAGCAAAAAACCACCTGATAAACAGCGAAAAACCACATGATAAACAGTAAAAAACCTCTCGAAAACAAGAGACCTCCTGCATAGGTGTTGTTCGGTTGATATCTGATATTTTAATAGCTAAAAATGGATGAACATATACTAAAAGAATTAACGAAAACAAGAAGCGCACTAAAAAGAAAATTTCAAAGCATTAAGTTAGGTAGAGCAAATGAATATCAACTAGAGGAAACGTTTAGGCCATTAACAAACCCTCTTCAGAAAATCGTTAGGGGGAATGAAATAGCAAATCAGTTTATGAAAGTAAAAAATGAAGAAGAGGAAAGACAAGTAAATTCTAACAATGAAATTAACAGGACTGAAAACTTTAGTGATTATTATGATGCAATAGATAGAGGAATATCTGAGCTTCGAGCACAAGATTTTTTTGTTTGCACCAAGCGAAGGGAGTTATAATAAAGCTGATACGATTAGTAATGAAGACTAGACTCAAACGAATACAATAACTGATGAGATCTTTAATCTTAGTGTAAATGAATTAGATCGTCAGCATAGGCTTGATAAAGCATTTGGACCTTCTAAAAAAAGTGGGCAAATTATGCTAGGCAGCCATAAAATTAGTGTATACAACAATAAAATTGAGTTGGAAATTGGTGAAAAATGGAATCTAACTCCAGGATTATATTCTTTGATATACTTGAAAGAGCCTAAAGGTTATAATGATACGGATTTGGATGTATATCAGAAAATCGTAACAAATACCAATGCGCATAGAAAAAATCATCTACCTCATGGTTCGCTCAAGGGAAATCGATCTTTAAAGTACACTCTGAAAACGTAGGGGGGCGTATTTTTCTCAATCTTCTCTTCCTTCCTTCACTGAAAGGCAGCGGGGTGGTTTTGTATATATATTTATTCGATTCACTATATGCAAAGTGCACAACTTATATGTGTTGGCTGTATTACAAGGTTTTTACGACTGCCTTTGATGCTAACATATTAGCTTTCTGTTATAGCTAACAGCGCTGAGTGCGCTGTGTGGAGGCTGCTAACAGCGCGGAGTGCGCTGAGAGCAGATGGCATTGCCAAGAGAGAAGATGTGGATCGTAGGTTATGTTAAGCCAGCTGATGAAGCCCGGCTTAACATATCTCACATAAACATTCTCCCCCCCTTGCAATGCGCAGCATTGGAAATGGAAAAAAAAATGGATATTGCCTTAGGATCGGCAGCTGCCGGTCAGCATCCAGCCAAACTCCGTGTTTTGAGCCAGCGGAAGGCAGCCCTGACACGGAAGCATGCCCGGCAGGATGATGTGAGGATACACATCGGCTCCTAGGATTAGCGAGATAGTCGCTGGAGTGTGCCATCCCTCGTCGGCCAAGACAACATTCGAGAATTTGTCATGAAGCTCCTTGCTGACGGCTCGGAGAGGGGTCCGATGGTGGAGTTGAGGGTCCACCTCAAGCACAATTTCTCGATTTAGCTCCGTTGACCTCGATCGGAGCACAGCGGTACAAACGCGTTCAATAGCGGTTGGTAGAATGTTCACGCTTGTGTGCTGCATCAACGAGGCCAACGAAGTCGCAATGGCAGCTTTTGAAGATGTGGGCGGTGAGTTGCTGTCCATCGGCGTGGCAGATCTACTGGGTGAGGAGGAGCGACGGGATGGCGAAGGGGTGTCCTCTACTTGACGCCGACGCCTTGGCACGTGATCGGCATCGCGCAGATGGAGCAGAGTGTGGTGTGGTTGGGTCACTTCTTCTCGACTAGCGATGGAAAAGAAAGACCAAGTATAAAAAAACAAATAAATGGTGTTATAATCGATGTTGATCAGAATATTATTTTTTTAAACAAACGTCTTAAAAATGTGGGTGATCCCTTGGAAGATAATGATGCAGTTAATAAAGCCTTTTTAGAACGAAAACTATAAGAAATGATGGAGAACTTTGAAAAAAATCTAAAAGAAAAAAATTAGTCGGATCAAAAAAGTGAAATATCATTTACAATTCTTCATGAGCTTAACACTTATAAAATTGAGGTGGAAGAACTCTTGAAAAAATCGGAAAGTTCTTTACAAGTGAATTTTAATTCGCAAATAAAGTTAATAAGAAGTTTAATTAATGGTGACAGTCAAAATATGAAGATAAATATCGACTCTATAGTGTTTGATAATAAAAAACATTAATAAAGTGAGATGTGTGTGCTAAGAGTTATAATCTATATGACCGTTAGCAAGTTCGGACATTACTCAAATGAGCGGAATAAAAAGAAAAGTAATTTTATCTTGGCGGAAGTGAATGTGGAAAATGGTTAAAGTATTGATACCAAATACAAATTTATTTAAAATGTTCTGTACTCAGTACTTTTCGAAAGGAAGCAGGCCTTTTTCTCACTTATAAGAGAAAAAAAAAATATATATGTATATATATAGTGACATATCCAGATCACGCAGATCTCTCATGTCCACACTCACTGCAACCGCAACAGCACGCGCAAGAATTAAAACGCCACATCAGCATAAACATAAACAAATCTAACAGAGCCAGCGCACACAAAGCATAGATCAGTATAAGCATAAACAAATCCAACTGAGCCAGCGCACAAGAGTTAAAACGCCGTCTCAGCATAAACACATCCGTCAACGCATTTCATAAGAGCAACGCCGTCTCAGCGCATTTTCTAAACATAAACAAAATCCTAAAACTAATGACGCAAATGCGAGCTTTCATTATAGATAAAACCATAAGCTAGAATAGGAATTATTTTGTACTCAGATCTAAAAAGACATAGATTCGTTTTGACGTGCGGTGAAATAAACCAATAATAAATTGTCTAAGTTTTAATAAATCGCTTAACTTTATATTTGTGTTTAAGAAAAATACAACAATAATAAATTGTTTAACTTTGTGTTTGTGTTAAATAAAAATATAACAATAATAAATTGTTTAACATTATATTCGTGCTTAATAAAGAAAAAATATAATAATAATCAATTATCTAGTTTTATTTGATGCTGCTGGAATACTCCCACATCAAAAACGTAATTGGCGCAGCCGGTAGGATAGCAAAATTTGTGAAACGTCGTGATCCTTTACACGAAATTGTTATCCGCATAAGGACCCTCGTGATCCTTTAAAACCTTCTAAAAATAAGTAAACCATAATATAAGCAAAGCAGAAAATTTTTTTTTGCATTGAATAAACCTTTACAAAAAAAAAATAATAAATAATAATAATAATAACAATAAAAAGGAAAGAAAACAAAACGACAGTAATATGAAAGTGTAACAAACAGACAACAAAAAAAAAAAAAAAATATTTCAACGAGTGAACAAAAACAACAACGACAACAGAAGCAGCAACAATAACAAAAACTCATTTTTGCGTTGTGTCGTTTCGTGTGTACTGTTTACAATTGAAAACTCAACAAAATATACAAAGTGTAATTGATATACAAAAAATTTGTTTTGCGAATTAGCAAAAATTGAAATTTCAACAACAACATCGATAGCGAATTAAACAAAGCAAAACAATAAACGCAAGCAAACTAAAATTAAACGAAACAACATTAATGTGAAAGTGTAAATAACAAATAAACAAAACGAAAGTGAAAGAAACATATTTTAAAACAAACAAACTACAACAAAAAAAAAAATTTATTTCAACCAGTGAACAGACAAAATAAAATAAAATCAAATCTAAAATTGTTCAATTAATCAACAAGTGCAAAAACCAAAACTTTTAACAAAATTTTGCTTTAAAAAAAAAAAAAAAAAAAAAAACACAACGAAAATAAATAAAAACAACAAAACGATGTCGGAAGCACTAAACCAGGCACTCGGGCAGATCCGCCAAACACCCAGCTTCGGTGGAGACACGGACGAGTTGTACAACTTCATCAGGAATATCGATTCAACACTGAGACTCTACCCAACCAGTGATGAGCGACAAAAACTCATACTGTACAGCGCAATCCAGATGCAGCTGTATGGCGACGCAATGAAGACATCGCTCAGATACCTACCAGGAGATTGGGCGACACTGCGGAGCGTCCTCATCTCTACCTACAAAACCCAAACACCTTGTGAGGAGCTGCTCAGACGCGTATACAACACATACTATGGAGGAAGTCTTCGTAAGTTCCTCGCTGAACTCGAGCGTAAATCAAATGTAATAACTCATAAATTAGGATTAGAAAATAATTCAGACAATACGTTATTATATACCAAGGCATTATGTAATACAGTTAGGGATGTTATAAATAAGAGACTACCAGACAGACTATATATGCAATTAGCACGATACGACATACATACAACTGACAAACTAAAAGCAGTAGCCCAAGAATTAGGGTTGTACGAGGACCGTATACCTGACAAAATAATACCTATAAATAATACACATCATAATAAAAATTATTATCAGAACCCAAGAGTTCAACAAAATTTTTCTCCCCATTATAATCAGAACCCGAGAAATCAACAGAATTATTACCAGAATTATAATCAGAACCCGAGAAATCAACAGAATTATTACCAGAATTATAATCAGAACCCAAGAAATCAACAGAATTTCTACCCCACTCAAAGCCCAAGAAATCTACAAAATATTTATCCAAATTCTCATCAGAATTTTGGAAGGCAACAAAATTTCAATCAGTATCCACAAAATGAAGCAATGGTTAATGAGCCATTGTTTAACGAATTTCAGCACAACTTAAATAAGGGCAGAATACAAAACCCAATGAATTACCAATCAAACAATAATAATAACGGACCACCTAACCAACCCATAAAGAGACAAAGACCCAGTAACAGTGGTCAATCGAAAATGGAATGGGCGTCAAATTTTCATCAAACAGCCTCGGAAAGGAATCCAAAACCCCATTCATAAACATAATTTTGAATAACATACGAATGCGATGCCTGATAGACACAGGGTCATCGGTAAATTTAATGACTAAGAATTTCCTTAATTACGAAACTTCCATGGAAAATATTACTTGTCACACCATATGTGGGGAAGTACAATTAAATACTAGCATATCTTTAGCACCTAGCAAGCTTTGTCCGACAGATCAAAAGTTTTACATTCATAATTTTTCAAAAAATTTCGACATCCTCTTAGGACGAACGTTCCTTAAGGATTGTAAATGCGAGATTAACTATGAAAATGAATTTGTAAAACTAAATAATTTCCAATTTTTATTTAAGTATAATAACGACTATAAGACACAAGAATATGTTAATGAAAATAAGAATGAAGAATATAAAAACGAAAATACGAAAAAAGAATATCAAAATAAGAAAAAAGAGTATGACACAAAAAATAAAGACAAAGAATATAGTAATAAAAATAAGAAAAAAGAATATGAAACAAAAAATAAGAAAAAGGAATATAGTAACGAAAATAGGAAAGAAAAATATGAAAACAAAAATAAAGAAGAAGAGTATGAAGACCCACCACTATTATTAGATATCCATATGGCATACGCATTGGAAAACGAATTGGTGGAAAGTAACCAATTTCGATTAGACCACTTAAATACGGAAGAAAAATCCAAATTAACAAGAGTTTTGTATAAATTTAACGATATTCAGTATAATGAGAGTGACAATTTGACTTTCACAAATACTGTAAAGCACGTTATAAATACAAAAAATGAGGAGCCTTGTTATAGGAAACCGTATAAATATCCCCAAAGCTACGGCCAAGAAGTCGCCAAGCAAATGAAAGAAATGATGCAACAAGGCATTATTCGGCCATCCAATTCACCATATTGTTCTCCTATCTGGATTGTACCAAAAAAAGATGCTTCCGGAGAGAAAAAATATAGAATAGTCGTTGACTATCGTGGCCTGAACGAAAAAACAATTAGCGATAAGTATCCCATACCTGTAATGGACGAAATATTGGACAAATTAGGAAAATGCCAATATTTCACTACAATTGATTTAGCCAAAGGATTTCACCAAATTCAGATGGACGAACGATCCATCGCAAAAACTGCATTCTCAACAAGAGAGGGACATTTCGAATATACACGAATGCCATTTGGCTTGAAAAATGCACCAGCAACCTTCCAACGGTGTATGAACAACCTCCTGGGAGACTTAATTCACCAACATTGTCTAGTTTACATGGATGACATAATAGTGTATTCCACTTCATTGGAAGAACACATATTAGCATTACAGAAAGTCTTCGGAAAGCTCAGAGAAGCAAATCTGAAACTACAGCTAGCAAAGTGTGAATTCATGAAAAAGGAAACAGAATTTCTAGGACACATAATAACAACGGAAGGAATAAAACCCAATCCAATCAAAATAAAAGCCGTTAAGGAATTTCCACTTCCAAAGACTCCCAAAGAAATAAAAAGATTCCTAGGATTATGCGGATTTTACAGGAAGTTCATCCCAGATTTCGCCAAAGTTGTGAAGCCAATGACCGTAAAGCTAAAGAAAGGAGCAAAAATAAATGAAAAAGATACAACATACATCGAAGCCTTCGAAAAATTAAAATTACTTATAGTATCCGACCCAATATTAGTATATCCGGATTTCACGAAAAAATTCTCTCTTACTACAGACGCTAGTAATTATGCATTAGGAGCAGTATTATCACAGGATCACAAACCAATATGTTATGCCAGCAGAACCTTGAACGAACACGAGATAAATTACTCAGCAATAGAAAAAGAATTATTAGCAATAATTTGGGCAACAAAAAATTTCAGATCATATTTATTTGGTAGAACTTTTGAAATACTTAGCGACCACAAACCTCTCATTTGGCTAAATAATGTAAAAGAGCCAAACATGAAGTTACAAAGGTGGAAAATAAGATTAAACGAATTTGATTATGAGATAAAGTACTTACCAGGCAAAGAGAACTACGTAGCTGATGCCCTTTCCCGAATTAAAACCGAAGAAAATAACATAGAAGAAAATTTCATGGGGAATGCTCACGATAGCATAGTAGCGACCATGCATAGCGCAAGCGAAGATAATCAAAATTGCATTCCAATCACAGAAAAACCATTGAATAATTTTAGCCATCAAATAGAATTTATAAAAGCAAATACCAAAGAAATAAAGAAAATAAACTATTTTCACAAAACTAAGATTCTAATAACTTACATAGAAATGACACCGGAAAAAGCAGAAGAGATCATAAAAGAATATCTCTGTGCAAAAACCAGCGTTATTTACTTCCCACATGAAGGAGACTGTACAATATTCCAAAATGCTTATTTAGAAATAATACAAAGAAATTGTCCGATAAAAACTATGAGAACTACAAAAAAATTAAAAGATATCCAAACTTACTCACAATTTAAACAAACCATATTAAACGACCATACAAAACTTTTACATCCAGGTATAGAAAAAACTATAGCAATGTTTAAAGAAAAATATTATTTCCCGGATTATCAAAAACTAATACAAAACATGATTAACGAATGTGAAATCTGTAATACGTCAAAGGTGGAACACAGGGACACCAAATTTCGTTATGAAATAACACCTGAGATTTTCAATCCTAGAGAAAAATACGTTATAGACTTTTACATGGTCAATAATAAGCAATTTTTATCATGCATAGACGTATACTCAAAGTACGCTACATTAATAGAAATACATGGTAAAGATTGGTTAGAAGCAAAACGAGCATTACTAAAAATATTCAACGAAATGGGAAAACCAATAGAAATAAAAGCAGACAAAGACTCAGCATTCATGAGTGCAGCATTAAAAATTTGGTTAGATTCAGAAAATGTAAAAATTCAAATCACAACAAGCAAGAACGGAATATCAGATGTAGAGCGGTTTCATAAAACAATCAACGAAAAACTAAGAATAATTAATTCAGACACAAACAAAGAAAATAAGTTAACCACATTCGAAATAATACTTTACACTTATAATCATAAAACAATACATAGCACTACTGGTAGAACACCAGCCGATATCTTTATTTATGCCGGATCACCAGCATACAATACCCAGTTGAATAAAATTAAAAAAATTAATAAGCTAAACGAAAAAAGACAAACTTATGAAGTAGATACGAACTATAGAGAAATGCCACTTGTCAAATCAAAAACCACAAATCCATTCAGAAAAACAGGCATAATAAAAAAATTAGACAGCAAACATTTCGAGGAAACAAATAGAGGACGAAGAATCATACATTATAAAACTAAATTTAAGAAGAAAAAGAAAATAAACTTAAATAAATATAACAACAATTTCAGGTCAACTACGGAAAATTCATCTACCAGTGCACCTGATAATAATGACAATACTAACGTTAACAATAACTCAGAGTAACACCCAAAGTATAGAAATAAACCATGTAAAAACCCAAAACGGGTTCGTTTTATTTAAGACAGGCTCATTAAGCATACCTTCAGATTTTGAATACCATTGCCTAACAGTAAACCTAACAAAAACTGACAATACCGAACAAGATTTAATATCTCAGACACGTGACTTTACTTTTCAACCCGAAATAGAATATCTAGTAGAAAAACTCCAAAGAGAAATGAACGGAATAAAGATAATTAAAAGACAGAAACGAGGACTCCTAAATATAGTAGGAAAAGGCTACAATTATTTGTTTGGCACATTAACTGAAGACGACAAAACAGAACTAACTGAAAAAATTGATGATTTAGAAGCTAATAGCGTACAAGTAAACGAACTCAACAAAGTAATAGAAGCAGTCAATCATGGCATAGAAGTAATGGACAGTATGACCGAAATGTCACAACAAAACGCTAAATTAAGTTTATTAATGTTCAACCTACAACAATTCACTGAATACATTGAAGATATTGAATTAGGAATGCAATTATCCAGATTGGGAATTTTTAACCCAAAATTATTAAAACATGATCATTTGTTGCATGTCGATTCGGAAAAATTGTTAAACATCAAAACATCAACTTGGATAAAATCCACAACAAATGAAATTCTTATAATATCACACATACCAAAAACTTTGTCACAAGAAACATTGTATTCAATAATACCATATCCCGATGAGGATAAAAATATTTTAACCGAACTAGAGCTAACTATTAGTGATAAGTTTTATTTACACAAAAATAACACTTATTCAGTAACAAATAAGAAGCTAATAACAAACGAATGCATAAACGGTATTTTAAAACAAATAAAAGTTGAATGTAAATATACTAAAACCAGAAAAAACTATGAAATAAATTTCATAGAACCAAATGTAATTTTAACTTGGAACATACCTCATACCACACTTAATCAAAATTGTATTCCACAACAAATCGAAATTTTAGGAAATAACATTATTAAAGCAAACAATTGTTCTGTTCAATTAGAAGACATCCAGATATCAAATGTGATATCGGACTTTACACAAACCATTTATATAAGTAATAATATAACTAAAACAGAACCGTTAGCATTCATAGAAACTAAAGAACTTATAAGAGTACATACAAAAACTAACAATACATTGTTAATCATAAGCCTAACATTAGTGACAGTATTGTCAATAGTAATAATAAGCTATTTTTTGTTCAAATTCAAAAATTTACCTAAACAACTAATAATTAAATATAAGAATAATACTGCACCGACACCAAACGTCGAACAAGAAAACCCAGCAACCATCGAAAACGCCATCGACAACTTACAGCTATACCCTATACTCTAACGCTTGAGGACAAGCTCATTTCTAAGGGAGGGGGAAGTGACATATCCAGATCACGCAGATCTCTCATGTCCACACTCACTGCAACCGCAACAGCACGCGCAAGAATTAAAACGCCACATCAGCATAAACATAAACAAATCTAACAGAGCCAGCGCACACAAAGCATAGATCAGTATAAGCATAAACAAATCCAACTGATCCAGCGCACAAGAGTTAAAACGCCGTCTCAGCATAAACACATCCGTCAACGCATTTCATAAGAGCAACGCCGTCTCAGCGCATTTTCTAAACATAAACAAAATCCTAAAACTAATGACGCAAATGCGAGCTTTCATTATAGATAAAACCATAAGCTAGAATAGGAATTATTTTGTACTCAGATCTAAAAAGACATAGATTCGTTTTGACGTGCGGTGAAATAAACCAATAATAAATTGTCTAAGTTTTAATAAATCGCTTAACTTTATATTTGTGTTTAAGAAAAATACAACAATAATAAATTGTTTAACTTTGTGTTTGTGTTAAATAAAAATATAACAATAATAAATTGTTTAACATTATATTCGTGCTTAATAAAGAAAAAATATAATAATAATCAATTATCTAGTTTTATTTGATGCTGCTGGAATACTCCCACATCAAAAACGTAATTATATATATATATTTAAATAAATAAATAAAAATATATAAAGTTAAGGAAATATTAACATCATTAATTAACATGTGAATCATGAGTAGGAGGAAAAAGATTTACATAAAAAAAATTTTAAAATTTTAAACGCCGAAGAGTTATTATGAAGTGAATCGATGATCATTGGCAAGCAGACTTAGTGGAAATGCAAAATTACTCCTCATCGAATAAAGGATATAGATTTATATTGTCAGTTATTGATACATTTTCTAAATATGCATGGGATAAAGCATTGAAAGCAAAAACAGCGAAAGAAGTTAAACATGCATTCTCGTGTATTCTTAAGGGAAATCGAATCCCTAAGAATTTGCAGACTAATTGTTGAGCTATTGAGCTTTTTCAATAGCTATCGAATTTTTCTAAAGTCACACAAATAAATAGAAACGCACCGAAACTTGCTTTTCTATAAATTAAGTTTATTTGCCTTCGTGGCCAAAATTAAAATAGTTACAATTGTTTATTATAAGCTCCGATTTGAGCTTTACACTTTTAATTGTTCGAATTAATTTGTTGACACTGTCGAATACAGCGCCGCGACTTGAATTCTCGATTGACTAAATAGAACTAATTAGCTGCCGAATTGCAGCTGCTGCTTGCGCTCAGCTAAGGCAAAGGGCAAGCAAAGCGAAAACAAATGCAATAAAACGAAATGCCGATGAGCATATACAAAACAACAGTTATGATCGTTACGTTAATTTGCTCTTTATGCTGCGCAGAGCATAACTTATCAAAGAGAAAAATATTAAGAGAGAAGCTGCTTTAATTGTTGTTTGGCGCGGATACCTGCGTAACCAAACATTCTCCCCCGTTGAAAGACACGGGCTTTCAACAGCATCCTCTTTCGGAAGCGCACACAACTTGCGCACAGCTCTCTTTATTGTTCCAGTTGACGTCTTGAGAACAGCTACTCGGGAAACGCCGTCAGCACCAGCAACAAGCTCGACCACACGAGCCAGTGGCCATTTAAGGGGTGGCAAGTTTTCATCCTTTACAAGGACAACATCGTTGATGTGAACACCAGGGTAGGATTTTCTCCATTTGGACCGTTGCTGAAGAAGCGTTAAATATTCATTACGCCAACGACTCCAGAAAATTTGCTGATAATAAGCTATACGCTGCCATCGATCTAGGCGGCTAACGTTTAGCTTGGTGACATCCGGCTCCGGATAAAGTGTGAGTGGCGCAGTGCCAAGGAAGTGCGCAGGAGTTAACACATCCAGATCTGCAGGGTGCTCTGAAAGTGGAAAAAGAGGTCGAGAGTTTATTATTGCCCCAATGTGGCAAACCAGTGTGCGCAGATCATCCAGGGGCAAAACCGAGGGTCCGACCGACCGAAAGAAATGGTATTTTGCTGTCTTCACCGCCGCCTCCCAAAGTCCACCAAAGTGTGGTGAGCGAGGTGGGATGAATTCCCATTCGATGTCGTCAGAGACACAAAACTGTCGGACAGAGTCGACGTGCTTCTCGCTGAGGTAGAGTCAGTTCAGCTAAGTCATTCTTCGCTCCGACGAAATTTGTCGCATTGTCCGACCATATGCGAACAGGTTTACATCTGGTAAGAATAAACCTCTTAAGTGCATTGAGAAAGGCTGCTGTTGACAAATCAGGAACCAGTTCGAGATGCACCGCCTTTGTTGCGAAGCAAATGAAGACCGAGATGTAGCATTTTACTGGTCCTTTGTTACGAATCTCGCTCTTGTAATAAAACGGTCCACAATAGTCCACTCCAGTGACAGCGAAAGGATGCGAGCCACTAACACGATCGCGGGGAAGATCAGCCATGATTGTCTCAGCCAGGACCGGTTTTGCTCGAAAACACATAATGCATTTTGCTGTTACGCTGGAGACAGTCTTACGCCCACCAATAGGCCAATAGTGGAGCCGAATATGAGCAAGCAGAGAACGAGGTCCGGCATGCATCTGACGCCTGTGAAAATGCATGATGATGGCGCGTGTGACAGGATGATGTCCCGGAAGTATGATGGGATGCTGAGCATCGAAATCCAGGCTCGAGTGTTTTAGACGGCCACCAACACGAAGAAGTCCAAACTCATCGATGAATGGGGTAAGCGAGGCAATAGAGCTGGATGATTTGATAGTCCGTCCGTCTTGAAGAGCCCTATACTCATCACTCAGATTCGCCATCTGGATGCTCCGCAAGAGTAGTTGAGTGCCCTTGTGTATCCAATCTACCGTTAGACTGGCATCCCTGATGCGATTGCGAAATTTATATATATATCCGAAGACACGACGCAGGTTATGAAAAGAATTTGCAAACTTGCATCCTAAGCTGACATCGGAGCATCTAGAGATGGTAACTAGCACCTTTTGCCGCAGCTCAGGAAGCGTCCGGGCCGGTAAACATGATGCGGGCCAGTCGCACTCTCCTTTGGTTAAGAAATCGGGACCATGAGACCACAACGATGATTCTAAAAGGTCGCTTGGAAGTGCTCCTCTAGAAAGAATGTCTGCCGGGTTGCATTCCGTCGGTACGTAGCGCCATTCCATTCCTGTCGTAAGCTCTTGTATTAAAGATATCCGATTAGCTGTGAACGTTTGGAAGCGCGAAGGCTCATCACGTATCCAGGATAAGACAACTGCCGAATCCGACCAACAATAGTATCTGCAGTTAAATAACTTCATTTGAGCTACTTCGCGAATAAGTTGAGATAGCAGTGCAGCAGCAGATAATTCCAGCTTTGGTACTGTGAGAGTTCGTAAAGGTGCCACACGAGACTTAGAGCACAACAAATGAGCTATGCGCCTTCCCTCTGTTATGGATACAACGTAAATGCATCCACCGTAAGCCTCAATGCTCGCATCACTAAAACCATGAACTTCGATGATGCCCTTTGGAACAACGACCAGTCGAGGGAGTTTTATTTGCTCTGTGTTGCAAATATCGGCACACAAGCTATTCCAAGAACAGTGCAAAGAAGCAGGAAGACTCTCATCCCAATCCAATTGCTCTCTCCAAATGTGCTGCAAAAAGATCTTGGCCTTGGCTACCACGGGTCCGATAAGTCCAAGCGGGTCATAGAACCGAGCAATGGTAGACAGCACAGACCGTTTGCTAGGCTATCCAGGCGCTTTCATAGGCGAAAAGTTGAACAGAAGGCAGTCAGAGGCTGGATTCCACGCAAGTCCGAGAGTCTTCGTGACATCCGTGCCATCGTCAAATTTTAAAAAAGTCTCCTTTTCCTCATCAGGAACGTGTTGAAGTACGCGAGGATCGTTGGAGCACCACTTCCTAAGTTTAAAGTTTCCCTTTCGAAGCAGGCTGACTGTTTGCTCCATAATATAAATTACTTCCTCGGCAGAGTCACCTCCAGTGATGAGATCATCTACATAAAAATCGCTCAAAATCACTTTAGATCCAGCAGGAAATGAACTTCTTTCATCAATAGCTAATTGCTGCATGGAACGAACCGCCAGAAAAGAAGCTGGCTTTGTGCCATAGGTGACAGTATCCAGCTTGAAAACTTGAATTTCCTGATGAGGTGAATCACGCCATCACCTGTACATTTTGCTAATGTCACCAGTCAAGGCTATTGGGAATGTCCTAAACTGCAACAGTGTAGCGAACAGCTTGCGTTGAATTGTTGGGCCTGCCATGAGGATTTCATTCAGGGAATAGCCAGACGAAGACACGGCCGAACCATCAAAAACAACTCTAAGCTTAGTTGTTGAGCTATCTTCCTTAAGAACACAATGATGAGGAAGATAATACTTGCAGCAACTTAGCATGTCCGACTCCACAAGAGACATGTGATTCAAATCCAGATACTCCTTGATAAATGCTGAATATTGCGACTTCAAACCAGGATGACGTTCTAATTTGCGTTCCAGGTTGCAAAAACGACGATATGCCTGCTGATACGAATCTCTAATTAGATCCACAGCATGCTTGGCTGGAAGGCGAACCGAATATTCGCCAGTGTCCAAACGAGCAAAAGTTTGTTTAAAATGCGCTTCACAGTCAAGTTCCTCCTTGGTAGATTCATTGACTAAACGGGAACACGATTCTACCTCCCAAAACCGACGAACGATTTTGTTTTGAGGAGGCGCTTTTTTGCGGTCACCTATATTTGAGCCAGCCGCTGAGCTGGTGTTTGAATTGAGTTTTAATTTTATATGATTATTTATTTTTTATTTTCTTTCATGGGTTGTGTATTTATTCACTATTTACTCTATTGCATATATTATATTTATGTTTAGTTTACAGTATTGTTGCTTGTTTGATGAATTACAATGTTTGACAAATTTGATTTGATGCACGTGTTCCGTTTGTATGTTTGTATGTTTGAAATTGATTGTATGTTTGAAATTGATGCGCGTGCCCCGCTTGCCCATGCACGATCGACGAGTGCTAAATCGAGAGTGGGAGATTAACTTGCATGTGCAAGGTGAAGATGAAAAGAGGAATGCAAAGACAAAGATTAGCGATGGGCAAGCGATGACGTTACGAAGCTACGTTAATTATCGATACTTATAATTAATTGTCTGTTGGCTGCTGCTGCCTCCGACATACTCCCCCCGTTGAAAGTCCAAGGGTTTCAACCGATTTGGTTCCAAGGGGCAGAACAGCGATCCTGCCAACGGCTCCTTTGAGGGTGCCAGCTGCAGGTTTGATTATTGCAGCTCGCGAGACGCCGTCCTTTCCAGAGATATGTTATGTCTGGTTCTTCGATTGTGGCTATTATGATTGTGGCTCTGGCTGTGGCTATGATTATGATTTTGATTCAGGTGCTTTTGCTGTTGTTGATGATGGTGATGATGATGACTTCGCGTACTGCGAATTATTGTGGAGCCACCCAGCGCCGACGATGAGGCAATTTACATCGGCACACCAGTCGCCTTGGACACCAGCATGGTGCAGGAACATGATGTGGATGACGATGAGGCAATTGACATCGGCACACCAGTCGCCATGGACACCAGCATGGTGCAGGAACATGATGTGGATGACGATGAGGCGATTGACACCGGCACACCAGTCGCCTTGGACACCAGCGTGGTGCAGGAACATGATGTGGATGACGATGAGGCAGTTGACATCGGCACACCAGTCGCCGTGGACACCAGCATGGTGCAGGAACATGATGTGGATGACGATGAGGCAGTTGACATCGGCACACCAGTCGCCGTGGACACCAGCATGGTGCAGGAACATGATGTGGATGACGATGAGGCAGTTGACATCGGCACACCAGTCGCCGTGGACACCAGCATGGTGCAGGAACATGATGTGGATGACGCTGGCCAGCGCTGAGCTAAGCGTGCCCGTTGAGTGTATGATTGGCGTATGGAGTTCCAGTCAGGAAATGCCCAGGCTTGCGGTTTCTGAAATGGGACAAAGAGGTCGTGAGTTCATCATTGCAGAAACTTCGCATACAGAAGTACGAAGCTCGTGAAATGTGAGAACGGCTTTTCCAACGTCGCGATAGAAGTGGTGATGGTTTGTTGTATGCAGCCAAATGATGTGTCCGGCTGAGATGATGCTGATGAGCGCTCGCTGGCAGATGTTGCAGCATGGTGTTGCTGTTGTCGTTGCCAGCGCCCAGCGACAATGCAGCGCCCGATGAGGAAGAGGAGGAGCCGCCCACAACAGTTGTTTGTTGGGTGCTACCTTTGCGCACCAACTTCTTCCAGCCATCGACTTTGCTCCGCTTGGTGGCTTGTGTTGCGCCAGCCGCTGAGCTGGTGTTTGATTTATGTGTGTTGCCCGCCGCCTCCTTGCGTGTGGCAATGTTGGTAACAGATTCGTTGCTAACCCGGCTGCAGTTTGCTACTGCTGCTGCTTGCTGATCCGGCAGTTTTTGGCTTCGATGCTGTTGTTGCTGCACGGGTTTCCCTGGGCGCAAGATTCTCCTTCTCGCGCTTATTGTTGCTGGGTTCTTTAGTTGATTTCTTGCTGCTGCTGGAGGGTAAAGTGGCGATTGAAGCCAACTGTTGTTGTTCCTCCTTTTTGGCGGTTTCTTGACCTGCTGACGAATTTCAGCAACTTCTTCAATAGTGTCCGAATGCTTGATCGGAGCAGCTGGGGATGAGTGGTTGGGAATAGCACAGCCTCCAGAAACTACCCAGCCTAATTTGGTCTTCTGAAGCGTGGGTAAATGATTTGCCAGACGAATTTGCCCAACGCAAAGCAAGTCGAAAAATATGCCAGCGCCAATCAGCATATCGATCCTTTGACCTTTGTAGAAGAGCGGGTCAGCGAGGCGGCATTTCTTGGGTATTTTCCATCCTGTGGTATTTATATCGAAGTGAGGCTGATAGTCAATTATCTTTTGCGTTACGACTGCAGAAAATGATACTTGATATGAGCCAGTAGTTGATTGTGCCACAATGTCAGCTGCTTTGTTGAGCGAGAGAGAAGATTCGCCTATGCCTGATACCAACATATTCGAGCGGCGTGGTTCCAAATGAAGCTGGTTGACGAGACGAGTGGTGACTAAGTTGAGCTGCGATGCTGAGTCCAGCAGAGCTCTGCAAGGTACGAAGGTGCCAGATCGATTTCTGACAAGTATGATGACCGTTGCGAGCAGCACGTAGTCGTTCTCGTGATGTTTCAGGGCTCTAGGTGGCGATGTGGACAATGAAACAAGTGATGCGCCTTGAGCACGCGTTGTGTCGGGCAGCTGAGATGCGGCAGAACTTGTGCCCCAATGTAGCAATGAGTGGTGCTTCTGCTGGCAATGTCTGCAGTGACCAGATTTGCATTGCTGTCGACTATGCCCTTTGCGAAGGCAGTTAAAGCAGAGGTGCAGCCTTTCAGCTTCTGTATAGCGAATGGTGGGAGTTAAATTGGTGAATCGTGTACAATTTAATAAATTATGATCAGCAGATTCGCAAAGGACACAAGATTGCGCGCTGCTGACAATGAGTGCATTGCGGTGTTTTACATACGCGTTTCCCACGTGTTTGCCAGGTGTGTGCGCTGCCGTGGCAAATTCCAAATTTTCCATCATGCGGCATCTCCTATCCAAGAATGCGGCCATGTCAGTCCATTTTGGTAGCCCTTTCAGGGGCAGTGCTTCCTCCCATTTTTCCTGTGTGGCCTGATCCAATTTGGATGTAGTCAGATGAATCAACAAGCCATCTGCGACGGCGTCAGCAGATGCCACTGCGTGCAACGCGCGCAGATGTGAATTGATGCTGTCGCTCAACTGACGCAGACTGCTGGCCGACCCCTTGTCCACCCTTGCGAGCCTGAATATGGACCGGATGTGCGCCTGAAAATGCAGCAATTTGTTGTCAAAGCGATTTACCAACAAGTCTAAGGCTTTGTCGTAGTTGTCCTCTGTTGGTTCAAAAGCGCGGATCGCTTCCAATGCAGGTCCAGTTAGGCATGAGCGAAGATGTTGAAATTTCTCCACCTTCGTTATTTCCTCGTTTTGGCCTACGACGGTATTGAACATGGCGAAAAAGTCGGGCCAGTCTATGTACGCTCCGCCGAAACGTGGAAGCTCAAATGGTGGTAATCTGGAGAGACGCGCCGCGCTTCTTGAGCTACCATTTGGCTCGTTCGTCTTACTCTGGACTGGTGTGGAATGGAGTATCGAAGCCTTACGCAGATTGGCGAGTTCATGAGTAAGCTTGGCTGTCACCTCGCAGCTGACTTGGTCAAATTGCCACCTTGCGTCCGTGGCCAGCTCCATGAGATTAAGCTTCTCAAGCTTGGATTGCGCTTCATCAAAGTTGGAGCTCATTTTGCCGCTTAAATCCAGTCTAGCCTGCAACTCAGCTTCATTGAAACGCATCAGCTGCTCACTGGTTAAAAACGAATTTAATGCATTGAGTTGCCGAGCTACTGATTCTGCCTTTGCCTTGAAGAAGTCCAAGGCAGAGGGAAGGGCCGCATTAGGGTTTGATTCGCTTTCAGCCATTTCAATTGACTCACGCGATTAGCACTTGAAACTGGTCGACTTGAACTGCGATCCACTGTAAGTTTGAATGTAGGTGGTTCGCGAATTAACGGGCGAACGAAATTAACGGCGAGTACCGGTTGACCGCTGCGTTCACGAAAGTTCTTACACAGCGCAACTAATGATTTGTTGGGCGATTTACAGTTAAGTGGTCAACTGTACCATTTACAAGCATATGCGAATGCAAGAATGTGAGCGGGCAAGCGGAGACAAAAAAAAGAGTACACGCGCGTAATGAAAACGAGAGCGAAAATGTGCGAATGTATTTGTGGGTCTTTGCATCGAATTATGCAGAAGACGCGCGTAATGAAAACGAGATCGAAAATGTAAGTATGTATGTGTGTGTGCGTGCAAGCGTGTTTGTTGGTCTTTGCATCGAATTATGCAAAAGACGCTTAGATTTATTATTAACCAAATTGTTAATTATCTTTCACTTGCACATGACACGACACATGAACGAAATTATGCGAATGTATGTGAGAGTGCGTGGGGAGGTTTGTTGGTCTTTGCATCGAGTTATGCAGAAGACGCTTAGATTGGTTATTAAGCACGATAGTTAATAACCTTTCACTTGCACTTCAAATGACACAACACATGAGAGAAACTGCATAAAAAAATCACGTCGGGGTCACCAAATGTTTTGAGGAGGCGCTTTTTTGCGGTCACCTATATTTGAGCCATTGCCGCTGAGCTTGTGTTGTGATTGATTTTTAATTATGTAATACACGATTAGCTTTATTCATTATTTTCCTTCATGGGTTGTGTATTTATTCACTATTTACTCTATTGCATATATTATATTTATGTTTAGTTCACAGTATTGTTGCTTGTTTGATGAATTACAATGTTTGACAAATTTGATTTGATGCACGTGTTCCGTTTGTATGTTTGTATGTTTGAAATTGATTGTATGTTTGAAATTGATGCGCGTGCTCCGCTTGCCCATGCACGATCGACGAGTGCTAAATCGAGAGTGGGTTAGATGAACTTGCATGTGCAAGGTGAAGATGAAAAGAAGAATGCAAAGACAAAGATTAGCGATGGGCAAGCGATGACGTTACGAAGCTACGTTAATTATCGATACTTATAATTAATTGTCTGTTGGCTGCTGCTGCCTCCGGATTTCATCAAGCTTGTGATCTGGGCTAGGATTTGGCATCATAACCGAGCTAGTGACCATCAATGAGGCAGGGCTCGCTGAAGAAGTTCCTCCTGTCACTATCCAGCCCAGTTGAGTTTTTTGAAGAATAGGCAAACCAGGAGCGATTTTGATTTGACCGACACACAACAATTCAAAAAACAGGCCAGCTCCAATTAACAAATCAATTTTGTGCGCCTTGAAGAACTCTGGATCAGCCAAGCGAATATTTGAGGGTATATTCCAGAGCTCAGTGTCGACATCGTAGCTAGGCTGATTTCCAGTTATAGATGGAGCTACGAGACCTGAGATGTCGGCAGAGTAGGCAGATGCTCGCGATTGAAAACTTATATCGGCTGAATAGCCTTCTGAGGCAACAGTAGACTCCCCCAATCCTGAGATCAAAGTAGGTGAGCGATGCTTGCGCAGCTGGAGGTGTTGAGCTAAACGAGATGTGATGATGTGCACCTGCGATCCAGAATCCAGTAGCGCTCGGCAAGGGACTAAAACTCCAGTACGACTTCTAATGTTGATTACAGCAGTTGCCAAGAGCACCACGTCTTGGCTAAGATTTTGGGCTACAAGTGTTGCCGAAGGGTTTGCAGCAGGCGGATGCGAAGCAAAGATAACTTGAGAGCCGTCAATCTGATTCTCAAAATGCAGAAGCGTATGATGCTTGGCCTTGCAGCGGTTGCAGGTAGTGGAGCTGCACTCCTTTAGCCGATGACCTTTACACAGGCAATTAATGCAAAGGTTGAGCTTCTTTACCTCTCGTAGACGCAGTTGCGGAGACAGATTTCCAAAACGGGAACAGTTATAAATTAAGTGGCCAAAGGTCTCACAGAACACACATTTATTTGTGTTGGAGTTAGTAGCGACAAAGGCCTTTCTGCTAGTGTTAACGATTTTACTACTTTTTCCCACCTTAGAGCTAGGCGTATACGTTGCCATAGCGTGTTCCACATTTTCCAACCTTTGACATCGTCGATCCAGAAATGCCAAGAACTGCTCACAAGTAGGAATAGTATCCATCGGTGCTGTCTCCTCCCAACTGATCTGCGTTGCCTTGTCCACTTTCTGCAGCAAACTGTGCACGATAATGAATCCCGCAATCTGCTCAACGTTGCCCAGGCTTTGTAGAGCGCGCATGTTGGAATTAACCGTATCCGAAAGGGTTCGAAGTTTTACCGCTGACGACGACTCGATGCAATCTAATCCCAATATCTCCGTGATATGTGCTTGGAAAATGAGACGCTTGTTGTTAAACCGTTTTTTAAGGAGCTCCAATGCAACTGGATAGTTAGCGCTGCTGATTTCCAACGAAGAAACACTATCCAAGGCTGATCCTTTCAGACACGATCGCAAGTGCTGAAACTTCTCCACATCCGAAAGTCCTGAGTCCGCATCAATGATTGAAGAGAACATCGCTATGAACTCTGCAAACTTTGTGTATCCTCCACTAAACTCGGGCAGCTTGATCTCAGGCAACCGGATTCGGCTTTGAGACAATGTGTGATTGTCACCACAGGTATCTTGCCTCATAGTCGAGCACAACGGCGACGACAACTTTCGTTTGTCAATTTCGCGTCGCAAGCTAGTTTCCACTAATATTGAGAGGTCATCAAAACATGCCCGTAATTCACTCCCGATTTCATCATAATCCAGCTCCTCCAACGCGTCATGCATATTGTAAAATGCCTGCTGAGCACTTTCCAACGCCTTGAGCCGAACAGCCAACTCTTGTTCGCTGAGAAGCACAATTTGCTCCGGAGCGATTGCTTTGGCCATCCGTTTTACCTGCTCATCAATAGCTTTGGCCTTGGCTTTGTAAAACGGGGCAGTACGAGACTGAACGGCAGCAGAATTATGCATTTTAATATTCCTTTAGGAATCACGGAATTTTTCACTACAGCTTTAACACACCAGTTCAAACGACGAAATGTCAAACACCTTGTTCATAAGCGCAAGCAAAACGAAACGGGACAAGCAATAACAATGCAGAAACGGCTGATGCAATTGTTTAAGCAAACGCGATAAGCGAATTGACTGCGCAGGCGCCAATGTCAATTTGAGGTCAAACACTTGAACCGAAAGTGAGCACAAAACGAACCGAGAATATCGACAACAATGCAAGAGCGCGGGCGCGAGTTTTATTAACTCTTTACTTTAAATAATTTGTATTTATTTAAACAAACAGAGCTAATTAAATCACGTCGGGGTCACCAATGTTGAGCTATTGAGCTTTTTCAATAGCTATCGAATTTTTCTAAAGTCACACAAATAAATAGAAACGCACCGAAATTTGCTTTTCTATAAATTAAGTTTATTTGCCTTCGTGGCCAAAATTAAAATAGTTACAATTGTTTATTATAAGCTCCGATTTGAGCTTTACACTTTTAATTGTTCGAATTAATTTGTCGACTTGCGGTGTCGAATACAGTGCCGCGACTTGAATTCTCGATTGACCAAATAGAACTAATTAGCTGCCGAATTGCAGCTGCTGCTTGCGCTCAGCTAAGGCAAAGGGCAAGCAAAGCGAAAACAAATGCAATAAAACGAAATGCCGATGAGCATATACAAAACAACAGTTATGATCGTTACGTTAATTTGCTCTTTATGCTGCGCAGAGCATAACTTATCAAAGAGAAAAATATTAAGAGAGAAGCTGCTTTAATTGTTGTTTGGCGCGGATACCTGCGTAACCAAACAAACTTACTTTCTGCATGTAATAAATGTGCGTTCAATGCGTTTTATAGTGTTTATTCATGCAAGAGCCCCATTACCTACGATTGCGCGTATGTATATATGTATGTATATATATGTATATGTACATATGTATGTATATGCACTTATTTGTAGCCAGCCAGTTCGGGTCAGTTCTCACATTTGGATGCAAGACTCTTTAAAGGGAAATTTGATAATAAAACTAGAATATATTTGACAAGTGTGTTAAGTGTTAAGTTAGTGAATACAATATATGTAAATAGATGGCTTATTTTTATGCTCAGTCGATTATATATAACTTTCTAAAATAAATAAGAACTAGTAAGTGTAATTGTTTATTGTTTGGTGAGCTCTTTAAATTATTTTTAAATATTATTCAATGGCTCCAGGTAAGCCTGACTTGGTTTTTGTAAATACAATTTATACGATCTGTAGACCGATTGGATATAGAAGTTGATCACACAAAATACATTGGTATTGAATGAAAGCAAATTGACATGTTGTGAGAGCCTGCGATGACCGAAAGTTCACCAGATGCTTAGGTATCGAGAGAACGCTCAGCATCAGCAGAAACACTTGCAGAAACGCCAGCAGCAGCAGAGTCACCATCAGCAGCAGCTTCTTCAAGAACAACAGCCACAACTTCAGCAACGCCAGCAGCAACAACACCACCAGCAACAGCACATGCAGCAAGCTCAACTATCCACATTCGCACCAGCCACCGTCGCTCAACAGCACCAGCTGCTGACAATTTGCGTCAAGCAAATCAACAGCGCTCACCGTGTTTGCCATCAATATCAGCTACAGTCTTGGGCAATTCAGCAACTTAAGTGTATGATGCAGACGCGCCGATCACGCTGCATGCTTAAGACATGTCGCTTAATGTAGCTCAATATTTGCACAATTAATAGCCAACGAGCCCAATTATTTAAGCCTAATTGATAAGTCTATACACAACCAAGATAAATTAATCCAACATTGGAGTACCTGCAACTTAGTTGTGATTGCTGTGAATTGCTATCAATTGCTGCTCATTGCATAATAAATTCTGGCTATTGAGTAATGATAGTTGACCGTATTCAGCGCACTTGATGCAACCAAACAAACATTGTTCGCATGCACACACACACATTCGCATATTTTCGCTCCTGTTGGCAAAGTGCAAGTGAAAGATCATTAACTATTGTGTTAATAATCAATCTAAGCGTCTTCAGCATAATTCGATGCAAAGATCGACAAACACGCTCGCACACATATACACATTCGCACATTTTCGCTCACGTTTTTAATTAGTGCGTTTACTAACATTCTTGCATTCGCATATGATTGACCACTTAAATGTAAATCGCCCAACAAGTCATTAGTTGCGCTGTGCAAAAACTTTCGTTAACGCAGCGGTCAATCAGCGGTCAACCGGTAATTGCCGTTAATTTCGTTGCATATCGTTCGTCCGTTATTTCGCAGTCGTGATTTACTATCGTAATGGTGACATGAATCAAATTCAATGCGGCTCTTCCAGCTGACTTCGACTTCTACAAGGCAAAGGCAGAATCAGTAGCTCGGCAACTCAATGCATTTAATGCATTTTTAACCAGTGAGCAGCTGATGCGCTTCAATGAAGCTGAGTTGCAGGCTAGACTGGATTTAAGCAGCGCCTCAGCTTTGATGCTGCACAATCCAATCTTGAGAAGCTTAATCTTATGGAGCTGTCCAGACACGGACGCCAGATGGCAATTTGACCAAATCAGCTGCGAGGTGACATCCAAGCTTACATGGTGAACTCACTAGTATGCGCAAGACTTCGATTCTCTATTCTACAGCAATCCGGAGTAATTATTATTATTATTATAATTGGGGATATTTAGCACTGCGACCTATAAGGTCTATTGTGCCCCCTTACTGAGCCTACAGCTCTTCCATCAATCCCAACTCCTGCACGAATGCTAGAATCTTTGTTGGGTTGAGGGTTTCCATTTCCTTGGGCCTCATGATATGTTGCCCTAGGATGTTGCATCTTTTCCTGGTTAAGGCGACGCATTCTGTTAGGATGTGCGTCGAGGATTCCTCCTCGTATCCGCAGAACCTGCATGTGTTGCTACTATAAATACCTAATTTGGTTAGGTGACTTCTCAGTCTACAGTGTCCTGTTAATAGACCTGTGAGTATTCTGAGTCTATTCTTCCCCATGGATATCATTAGCTTAAATCGCTTTTGATTATAGCCACCTAGGAGACTTCTGGCTTGTCGGAGTCCTGGTGTTTCAACCCAGCTCCGTTCTCGCATCAGTCTCTCTTCATCCCTGATATATAGCCGTATTGTGTGTCTTCCTATGCCACAATACGGTTCAGGGCCTATCATGGGTCTTTCTGCCCCAATTTTTGCTTGCTTGTCAGCTTCTTCGTTCCCCGCTATGTCCCTGTGACCCGGAACCCATCTTAGGGTGAGCCTATTATGTTTCCCGAGTTGGTCAAGCTTGGATCTTACTTCGTGGACTATTTTGGATGTTATTTTCGTCCCATTTAGAGCATTTATTGCTGCTTGACTATCGGAGAGAATGGATATATCCGCATTCCGATAGTGTCGTTTTAGGTTAAACTCCGCACATCTCCCTATCGCACACACCTCTGCTTGAAATATGCTGGTGTGCTTCCCAAGGGACTCATGGTGTGATACACGGGGACCCACCACTCCAAGGCCTGTTCCCTGTGTGGTGAGTGATCCGTCGGTGTACCATTTTATGGTGTGCGGTTTCATAGGGTGGACTTCGTTTAGCGTTGTCCATTCCCTTTTGCTGCTCATATGAACCTTGAAATTTCGCTCGAATAAATATTCGGCCGTCATTTCGTCCCTGGGTTGCATAATCAGGGGAAGTTCATCTGCTAGGAGTTGGGCATCTTTGTGGCTTAGGATGTGATTGCCCCCAACTCCTTCAGCTGACATCCTTAGAAGCGTTGCTTTCTGTTGGAGCCTTATGGTGTGGTGGAGTGGTGTGAGCTCCATTAAGGCTTCCAGGGCCATTGTAGGGCAGGTGCGCATTGCCCCTGTCATACATACGCAGGCCATTCTTTGCAGTTTTTGTAACTGTTTCTGCACGGTTGTTAGCCGCACCCTGTCCCCCATGCTATTGCCCCATAGGTTAGCATGGGCCTTACTACCATTAGGTATAGCCATCTTATTATCTTTGGTGATGTGCCCCATGATTTGCCGGCTATGCTGCGACATGTATAAAGCGCCCTGGAGCACTTTGATACAGTGTTTTCTACATGGGTACCAAAGTTTAGTTTACTGTCAAATGTGACTCCGAGGTATTTTACCTCTTTACTTGTTTCTACTAGGCTGCCTGATAGCCTTATCTGTCTCATCCTCTGCAATTTATATCGTCTAGTAAAGGGGACGATGATTGTTTTTGTGGGATTCAGGCTGAGTCCAGCCTCCCCACACCAATCACTCGTTATTTGTAACCCTAACTGGACTATGTCACAGAGTGTTTCTTCGAATCTGCCTCGCGCCATGATGACAATGTCATCAGCATAACCTTGACATTGGATGCCTCTGGTGGTAAGTCTGTTAAGTAGTTCATCCACTAACAGACTCCAGAGCAGCGGAGACAGTACTCCCCCTTGGGGGCAGCCTCTAGTCGTTAAGACTGTTACAGTGACATCATGCGTTGATGTCGTGGCCTGTCTGGACTCCAGCAGAGCACGTATCCACCTGCTGGTGATGGAGTCCAGGCCCCTCCTATAGAGGGCTGCTTCAATCGCCCCATGAGATGTATTGTCAAAGGCGCCTTCTATGTCTAGAAAGGCGCACAATGCTACTTCCTTGTTTTCTATTGCCGCATTTAAGGTGCGTCGCAATTGGTAGAGCGCAGTGTCCGTGGACCTGCCTGCTCTGTATGCATGCTGCGTTGAGTGCAGCGGGCTTTGCCTTAGCAGAGTACTTCTAATTTTATAGTCCACTAGCTTTTCCAACGTTTTCAGTAAAAACGATGTCAAGCTGATGGGTCTGAAGGACTTTGGGTTGGTGGTGTCTTTCTTCCCTGCCTTGGGGATGAAGACCACCCTAGCTCTACTCCATGCTCTCGGTATATACCCGAGGGCTAGGCTACTAATGAGTACTTTCCTGACAGGTGAGAGGAGTATCTCTCGGCCCTGCTGGAGGAAAGCTGGTGATATTCCGTCCAGTCCAGGAGATTTGAAGGGTTGGAAAGTCCCAATTGCCCATTCTAGTCTCTCCGGAGTGACCGTTGACTTGGCGCGCGCCCATTCGTTAGCAGATGTTCTAACTCTGCTGTCTGTCATTTCGATGGTACTTTCCTGCATCGGTATGCTGCCTGGAAAGTGCGTCTCGAAGAGCAGTTTCAGTTTTTGTGCATTGTTGCTTGTATAGGAGTTATCTCTACGCTTCAATGCTACGTTTGCGTCAGGCGTCCGCTTAGATAACAATCTATGGAGCCTGGCGCCTTCACTGGTACTTCCTATGCTTTCGCAGAAGTTCCTATAATTAGCTCGCTTGGCCTTCCTTATTTCCTTGTTGTAGGAGGTCAGGCTCTCGCGATATCTTTCCCATGTGCCGTCTCTCTTCGCTTTGTTGAAGAGGTGGCGTGTGGTGCGGCGCAGCCTTTCCAGGCTCTCGCTCCACCAGGGGGCGTCTTTTTCTTTGAATTTCTTCCCTACTGGGCAATTCTCCTCAAAAGCTCTAATTATGCTTTTGTTGAGATTTTCTACAGCCCACTCTAGTTCGAGTGGACTTCTGGGTATGTTTGATATGCTACTGGGGTTAAGTTCTAGAGCTGACCTGAACCCTTCCCAGTTCGTTTTCCTGGGGTTACGACAAGGTACGCTGCTACCCGTGTTTAATTCTATGCGAAAGAGAATGATTCTATGGTCAGACATAGATTCTTCCTGAGACACATGCCAGTCCCTAAGATGAGGCTGAAGGGACCGACTGATGAGAGTGATGTCTAGCACCTCCTCTCTGATTCTGGTTACAAATGTCGGTGTAGATCCGACATTGGCAAGTTCTAGATTATATCTACATATAAAATCTGTGAGGCACTCACCTCTCGTGTTGGTGTCGCTGCTGCCCCATATGGTGTGATGCGCGTTGGCATCGCATCCGATGATCATCGGCGTCTTCATCTTTCGGCAGTATTCGACCAGCCCCGCCACTTCCGCCGGTGGGCAGACTTCATCTCCTGCGAAGTAGGCCGATGCTATCACCAGGGGGGTGGCATTTCCCTTGTCCTGTATTACTATGGGAACGCAGTCCCTCGTCAAAAATTCTGAAAGGATAGTAAAGTTAATTTCTTTCCTTACCATAATGCATGCCCTCGGCGTTGGGTGTCTTTGAGCTTATGATAAACAATTGTAAATATTTTAATTTTGGCCACGAAGGCAAATAAACTCAATTTATAGAAAAGCAAATTTCGTTGCGTTTCTATTTATCTGTGTGACATTTGAAAAATTCGATAGCTATTGAAAAAGCTCAATAGCTCAACAATGACTTTAATGCCCGAGTACCACGGAAGAAGCCCTTTATAAGAGTACAAAATAAAGGGACTTGGATGACGTTCGCCAAAAACCACTTGGACAAGGATTTGGAGTTCTGGAGCACAGTCATATTTGCATATGAGACCAAATTCACGCGACAGTCCAATACTGAACTGAATCCCAAACACGTGAAGGCAACAGTCAAACATGGTGGAGGAAGTGGTCTCGTCAGCCGGATTCGGGAATTTTGTGATTTTTGAAACAACAATGGACAAGCATGAAAATTTACTCCAAAGTGCCGAGAAGGTAGGAATCCGACGTACTTTCCGGTTCAACCAGGACAACGATCCCAAGCATAAGGCCAAGATAGTACAGTCCTGGATCATCAGGAACTGCCCCCACATGATAATTCCACCGGCCCAGTCTCAAGACTTAAATGTTATTGAGAATTTGTGGGCTCTGCTGGAAAATAACATCCAGAAGCACAGCATATCCAGCAAAGAGGATCTGAAAAATGCTCTGCGGGATGAGTGGAGCAGAATCAGCCCAGAAGCTACCAGGAAGCTGGTATCTTCGATTAATATTAGGTTAAGGGAAGTGGCTAAAGGCTAAAGGCTAAAGGATATCATACTAAGTATTAACATCCTTATTTAAGTTTTTATACGAAAAATATATTATTTTATTTAGACTGGTCAAAACAAAATTTTCCCTCAAAATAGGGCACTTTTTTACATAATCCTACCTAACAGGTGGGGAAACCCCAGTTTATTGGTGTCATATATATATTTTGGTGGTAAATATATGTACCTAACATCGGTCTTGAGAATTTTTGAAAAATAATGTATAATTAGTTTATGGCGGGCAGTTCCTTTTTTTCTTTGACCCTGATCCGAATAAGCTTCGAGCCACTGTACTTTGCACGTACGTTGACACGTGCAGCTATCTTTTTATGTGAGTTATCGGCTCTCCCTCTTACAGTGCACTCTGTTTAAATTACCCTCCTTATGATGATTTCATAATAATTTGAAATAATAGCCTGGTGTGTTTTGTATACCTGCAGACTTCATACCTAAGATTGTAGAGTTTATTATGTTTATTAATTTAATTTTTTTGTTCACGTTTTCATAATATAATTTATTTCTTATTGCTATAGTTTAATTTTTAAAGTTAAATGTATATATTAAAATGTATTATTATTGTTATTATTAATAACCATTTTGTTAAACCTCTTTCTTAGGTTAGTGTATTGATACAAAGAAGTGGGAAGCACAGGTATCAGCTCCTCCTATTGCATCATTCGAGGACCATGAGCACACAATCAAGGTTCGATTGGTTAATCAGACACTAGTGTTAAGTCAGGTACCGGTTCATAGAACAACTCCGAGAGAGGGTAATAACGAGGTAAAAAGGAAGCTTCAATCAAGCACACAAGTCAGTACGATCGCTGCGTCCAGGCCACCGGGTGACTTGTATAGTGCGCGTGATACGCGTAAGGCGTACGTGTCCAAGCAGGCGCGATGCGGTCGCCTTACACACAGCTGCGTAGTAATTCTAAGAAGCTAGGCGACAGGTTGCCGGCAGTTCGCGGAGCGGCGATCGCCTGACACACAGCTGCATATGTATTTAGGCAACAGCATATTATGTATATTATATATAATGTAATTAGGTGTAAGCATATTATATATAATATATTTAGGTTCAAGCATTTTATATAAATAAAGAGCCTGCTCGTCAGAGCAGATTAGTTCGATTCTAAACGTCGTCTCAGCGTGTCTGACTTCATTTTATACGTGATTCAGACATTTTGGTCCTTCGAGCCGGATACAGAGTTCGATTCTAAACGTCGTCTCAGCGTGTCTGACTTCATTTTATACGTGATTCAGACACTTTCTTTTGTATAACTTCTCTATACTGGTTTACATCTTTTCTTATTTATTTTCCCATCTTTCTTGAAATTTCCAAACATGAACGAGTTAGGTCAATTTCCGCTTCATGTCCATACGTTACATCTAAATCTAAAAGTTGTACATCGTATTTTCCCATCTTTGAACATTTAGGAATAATGCAATTATTATACATATTACAAATTTGATTTTTCAGCAACGTGTTCCAACATAAGGATGCTGTTAAAAATATCCCTAATCTTATAAAGGCTCTCCATGACTCTCTATCAAATTCAATTTTATTACCATATTGATTTAAAATTAATATGCATTGCTTATCTGATTTTTAATTTTAAAATGACACTTTATGCTTTCAATCTTGGGATTATCCATTAATGCTCCAAGAACTCAAACTGCTCAAGCCTTAACTGGATATATTCCTTAAATGTTAATAATTGAAGCCATTCCCCTTTTCCCAATCCAATGAAATTGCGCTTATGTTACTGCATTCAAACCATTGGTGTAAATCGTCTCGTTGTTGAAAAGCCACACTTTAATTTTAATTGTAGATTAACAAAATACTCAAATCCAAAAATGATTTCATGATCTTGTACTTTTCTCGAATTTCTAGATTTTGTTAGCTGAAGTGTATCCATATTGATTGAAAAGTTGGCTCAATCTAACTTGAAATTAAAGCGCACACACTTCATTTTACACATTGTACACAAAATGATTATGATAGACAGAAGCTCGTGTGTTCTTCTTGACTTTCAGTATATATTTGGAAATGAGAGACAGATTTTTATAAAAGAATTGGCCTTCATGCACGCTGGATCAATCATACCGAATTTCTACTACTTCAAGCCTCCCTATGATATAAAAGAGCTGGATGAAATAACTAGGAAAACCATAAAAATAACTAAACAGTATGTTGATGCATTGGATTGGAGTGATGGGGACATTTCTTATTTAAGCCTTGGTGATATATTAAGTCCATTAAATAGTTTCGCCTCAGTTATTGTACGAGGTAGAGCTAAGAAACAGTTTTTAACTAAATATTTAACTACAAAAATAATTGATTTAGAACTAGATCAAAGATTAACTCACTTTCAAATTTACCGATGACCCTGTGTCTATTAGGCATCGCATTCGTATGTTATTCAAAATTATGTTTATGAATGGTGTTTTGGATTCCTTTGTCTTCATTGCGTCGCCATACAGCTGCATCTGGATGGCGCTGTACAGTATGAGTTTTTGTCGCGCATCATTGGTTGGGTAGAGTTCCATGGTTAAATCGATATTTCTGATGAAGTTGTCCGTGTCTCCACCGAAGCTGGGTGTTTGGCGGATCTGCCCGAGTGCCTGGTTTAATGCTTCCGACATCGTTTTGTTGTTTTTATTTATATAAGTTGGCAAGTGTTTACGCTCATATAATTAAATAATAAGCTATTTGTACGTGCGCTGCAGCTTGCGCAGACACACAGCTAATATCAACAAATAATATTGCAAACGCTGACTTCAGCGGTTGCCTCATTTGTGAGGAGCCATATAGCTTTGACATATGCTATATGCACCCCTCGCAACAACTACCACATATGCTATAGACAGCCCTCGCAACAACTGCAACGAACGCGTCAGCACATGCGTCAGCACATTTCGTCAACAACAAAATCAACGCCAAGCAGCGATCAGAACCAAAGGCACACTTACCTTTGGTCAGCATATTATACAAGAAGCCCACCGTGGGACAATAAGCTCATATCACAACCAGCACGTGCCTACGTCAGCGAACTCCACCACTTGGTTGACCCATATTACGATTGCTACCTACGTCAGCGAACTCCACCACTTGGTTGACCCATATTACGATTGCTGCCCTCAGCGGAAAAATAACAACGGCCACATTAGAGAGTAGGAGCTTGGGAATTGCGATCGCTGCACTTGATGCACGCGCCACACAAAAACTGTCAAATAATGTATTTTATATTGATCAACCTACTTAAAGGTTATAAAATATTGTTTTGAAGATTGAATAAATAATAACAGGGGATTTAAATTAATAACATAAACAAATAATTGTTTTTAACGTATTACAATATTACGTAACATCAAATGTAAGATTAAATATAACATTTTTGCTAACATTAACGAAAAATATTAACGCCCAACAGTCCAGAGGTCGCTGGTGTGGAGGCGCTTTAAGCGTCTGCGGGTTGTATTCGACCCTAGTGACGAAGCCAATGGGTTAACATGGTTATGTAACCGGTCATTGTATCGACTTGTATGTCGGTTTATTTGGCTGAAGACTGTCGGAACACAGAAGTCGTTGTGCAGCGTCATATTGCGCACATAAGGTGGAGCTCCTGAGATGTCTCTTAGCACCTTGTTCTGCAAGACTTGAATTTTGTTAACCCAAGATTTTGCCGCTGTGCCCCAAAATGGAATCCCATATGTCCATGTGGGCACGATGATGCTCCTGTACACCAGCAGCTTGTTGCTCAAGCTGAGTTTGCTGGATGACTTCAGCAACCAGTTGAGTTTCGCCCTCTTGGATCTACACGCTGCTGCGGTGATCTGTATGTGTTTGCGCCAGGTAAGTTTCCTGTCCAGATACATACCCAGGTAGCGAACATGGTTCCCCTGAGATATGGTCGTGTTGTTGAGTCGGACGGTTGGACAGTTACCACTCCTGAGCGCAAACGTACAGTGCTGAGACTTGTTCTCATTGATGCAGATGTTCCACCGGTTGGCCCATGTACTAAAACCATCCAAGAACCTTTGCGTAATCGCTGCTGCTCTCCAGGCAGAAGAGGAGTTAGCAAGGAACACAGTGTCATCCGCGTATGTGGCAAGCAGCGTGTTTCTGGCTACCGGAATCGGCAAGTCCGCGGTGTACAATGTGTACAGGGCAGGTCCGAGGACACTACCCTGCGGTACACCCGCTCCGATGCGGCGGATGTTTGATCGCTCGCCCCTAACTTCAACCATAAAAGAACGGCCAAGCAGATAGGACCTGAGCAGTAAATACTGCGCCGAAGGTAGTAGGGACTTAAGCTTAAAAAGCAGGCCATCATGCCATACGCGATCAAACGCTTGCTGGATATCCAGGAAGACAGCAGAGCTGTACTGCTTATTTTCCAAGGCCTCGAGGACATGCTGAACTACTCGATGAACTTGCTCTGGTGTACCATGGTGATGCCTAAAGCCAAACTGATGATCAGGAATGGCACTCTGGAAGCCACTTACTGCCGACAATCTTCCAAGAAATATTTTTTCAAATATCTTGGAGAAAGTGGACAGCAAGCTTATCGGTCGATATGACGAGACAAGATTATCCGGCTTGCCAGGTTTCGGAATCATCGCAATCACAGCACACTTCCATGGAGTGGGGAAGTGGTGGAAGCGAACCATTGAGTTAAAGAGTAGCACCAAGAACATCACTCCCTTCTCGGGGAGGGCCTTAGCAACTCTACCGTCGACGCCATCATAGCCAGGGGCTTTAGTGGACTTTAGCCTGCGAATCTGCAAGCGGACCTCATTAGGGGCGATAGGTGTGATCGGTTGAACAGGATCGAGATCTGCATTTAAAAATGCCTCAGTTTCCTGTACCTGGCTGGGTGACGCAAGTGCAAAAGGCGTGAACCGGCCTTGCAGCTCATCCGCAAATGCCGATGCTATCTCTGCATCCGATCGACACCAAGTGTTGTCCGGTCGCATGATGGGGATCCGCCTGAGTGGCTGCCGCTTGACACAACGCGTTGCCTTCCACAAATTGAATCCATGATTCTTATTGGGATCGGCATTGCGGAGCATATCCTGGAAGTACTGGCTCTTAGTGTCGAAAAGCAACTTTCGCAGCTCGTACGCAGCCCGCCTAAAGTCCCTTAGATCCAAAGGATTGCGAGAGCGCATATATTGGCGACGCAGTGCTCTCTTGTGCCTTACCAGATCCAAAATCTCAGTTTTTAAAAAAGGCTTAGCTGGACTGCGAGGCGAACAAGGAAGTTGGCCAATCATGGAGTATTCCGCCGCCGCGTTAATATTACGCAGGAATAACTCCGCTGCGTCGTCTATGTCAGCAGGTGAACGCAGCTCCATGTTCAAGTTGACAAGCTGCTCCAACCTCTGCCGGAATCGGGTGATGTTTGCCTTGCGCGGCAGAAGACGTGCCTTGGGAGCATTTAGAGTAACAGCCATTCTATACTCAACGATCAAAGGGATGTGATCGGAGTTAAGCTCAATTCGCTCAGATATACCAAGACAGTCAGAACGTATTCCAGCGTACACAGCAAAGTCAATTGCTGTCGGCCTGTGACTACCGTACGAATAGTGCGTTGCACCTCCCGTGGCAAGTACTTGGAGGTTGGAGTTTCTCACGCAATCCGCAAGCGCAATCCCACGGCGAGTGTCCAAAGCAGCACCCCAGAGATGGTGTTGAGCGTTCCAGTCTCCAGCAATCAGGAACTTGGGGCCAAGCTCTTCGAAGAGACATTTAAAGTCTTCTAATGCCCACACAAAACGTGGCGGACAATAGACAGCCGCTAGGACTACTTCGCCTTGATCACTAGAGACTTTAACGGCAGCACATTGTGCGCAGAGCCAACTTATGGGAGTCAGCGCATGATGTTGCAGAGAAGATTTAATGATCACTGCCGCTCCACCACGCATGCGATCCGACGGATGATTGGCTAGGTGGATATCGTAGCCTGGTAGCCTATAGTGTGATCTGGAGCAGTAGTGAGTCTCACAGACCAACATTACATCTATTTGATGGCGATGAATAAACAACTCCAACTCATTGGCGTTATTTGCAAGGCCATTGGCGTTCCACACGCCAACGCGCATCCCAATTTGGCTCATTTATTGGCAAGTACAGCGTGCAACAGGCTCATCATGGCCATCATTGTCTCACTTAACTTGTCGAATTTTGACATAAGACTGTCAAGCTGGAGATTGGCGGGTTGATAATACAGGTAAGGCTGTTGCACTTGCTGATATTGATCCTGTGAGGGCTGCTGATGTTGTTGACGCAAAGGCAGGTGGTGTTGTTGTTGATGGCTTAGTTGCTGTTGATGTTCTTGCTGCATGTGCTGTTGCTGTTGGGGTTGCTGCTGCTGGCGTTGCTGAAGTTGTGGCTGTTGTTCTTGAAGAAGCTGCTGCTGATGGTGACTCTGCTGCTGCTGGCTGTTTCTGCAAGTGTTTCTGCTGATGCTGAGCGTTCTCTCGATGCCTAAGCATCTGGCGAACTTTTAGTCGTCGCGTTTTGTTCTTGTCTGCTGTTGCTCAGGAACCTGCGGAGCATCTTGTTGAGGCGGCAAAGGTGTTGTGCTGCTGTGCTGCTGCTGGCGGTGCTGAGGTTGTGGCTGTTGTCGTTGATGAAGCTGCTGCTGATGGTGACGCTGCTGCTGAGGGTGACGCTGCTGCTGTGACAATTGCCCAAGTTGCTGAAGGAGCTGAGGAGCCGTTTGCAGTCTGGCGGCATCAGCATAAGAAAATTGGGCATTGCGTATAGGAGCCGGGCTTCTTGGGCGCGACTTTTGGAGGTATTGAGCCGGCCTTCCAGACTGAGCCACAAGCTTCCTTCCTTTGGCAACGCGCTGATAAGCCGGGCATCCTTTCCAGCTTGCTGGATGTGTTCCACCGCAGTTTGCACATTTCGGATCAACATCCAATGGTTTTTCGCAAGCTTGACTGGCATGTGCTGAACCACACTTCACGCAGCGATGCTGTTTTTGGCAGTACTTCATAGTATGACCAAATTCCTGGCAGCGGTGGCATTGGGGGATGTCCAAATGCCGATCAGGGCATTCAACAGTGATGCGCACCTGAGAGATGGAGCGTAAGTTGTAGATCTCTTTGTTATTCGCAGCCGGCTCCAGCTCCAAATAACAAAGGTTTAGCTCCTTTTTGCTAACCCGGCTGACGATGGTTTGAACTCCTCGCACAAAGTGCCCAGATTCTGGCGAGCTCGTCTTTTAAGCAGTCAATTTTCTGCAACGATGGATGCAGTCCCCTGACCACCACTCGGAAGCCTCTGTCCTCCTTTAGTTGGTAAGAGTGAAATGGGATTTTCTTCTCTGAGAACAATTTCTGGATTGCCCTGTATGCGTCAATACCACTTGGCATGACTCTTACAGTACCACCGCCACTGCATTTAAGCATAAAGCTGTCAGGCGGCGTGACAGCATTTAATGCTTCAAGCAGTCCAACAACGTTGGTGATACCCTCAGCGATAAGCGGAGGGGGCTTGGAAGGCCGTGTAGGCTGTGGTTCCGCAGTGCGAGTGTTTGACAGAGAATCGCGGATCTCTGCGGCAGCGCCCAGACTTGTGTCCTCATCGCCCACAATCAGCGGAAAGATTGGGGAAGCAGCATCTGTAGTCCTCTCTGTCATATCCACTGACTCGATGTCTGAGTCAGAATCTGCATCAGAATCATCTAGTGCTTGTGGTGCTGCACGAGCACCTGTAGAATTAGATGGCACTGTGCCCAATTGGATGCAATCGTTGATTGTCGCAATTTTTCTTTTTTTGCTAGCAATGTTGTTCGCGTCAATATCACCAATATAATTTTTGGTGCCTTTATTAGTGTTGTTGTTGGCGTTGCTTGTATTGTCGTTGATGAAATTGTTGCTGCTTTCCGAGCGAGAGCGCAGATTATATCGGAGTTCGCTGGTCTGCACGGCAAGAGAAGGCGAGCACCAGGAAACTGCAGCTGCAGTATCAGGCGCGTCGCCGGGAGTGGCGGTATGGAGGGTGTTGTTCATATTGGCGCAAAGCTTGCGCGCACCAAGCGCACACACTCTACCAGAGTGGTGGCGGCGCACGCAGAAATCACGCTGAGTGAGGGCGTCTTGCAAAAATAGTTTTGCACCAGCAGAACTGCTCGCGGGCGTCGATAGTTTCGAATCGCGAAAGAGAGTAACGCGAAACACTCACACGATTAAAGAAACAAAATAAAATAAAAATACAATTATTTTTTCGCTGCAAAAGTTCCAGTGTGGAATAATGTATTTTAGAGTTAAGTATAAATAAAGCCATGCTTATTAGAGCAAAATCAGTTCAAAACTAATCGTCAACTCCGTAGTTTTGATTTCTACCATAGCACTTACTGTGCGCATCGAAGGATCTCACTCTCCGTAGTCTACCTAGTTACAAGTGCTAGTTGCGACGCTCTTAGTAGACAGTTTATGTGCTGAATACTTCCCTTACACACAAACATTTTGGTGACCCCGACGTGATTGGTTAATCATTTTGATGGTAATCATTCTGATGAACCCCGACGGTTGGATCCTGAAGTTGTCAACTAGGCGACAAAAGAATAACCAACCTCCAAAAACCCATACTGAAATTGTCAGTACCAAGGGTAACGTGAGTGATTCCTGAAGTTGTCAACGAGGCGACAAAGGTCAATCAACCTCCAAATATCCATATTTGAAGTTGCCAACAAGGCGACAATCAAAGGATACTTTGCTGATCCCAACGCGGATGGTCATACAGTGTGGTGATCCCGACGTTTGGAATCTGAAGTTGTCATCTAGACAATCAAAGGATACCTTCAATCTCCTAACTCAGCTCACTATATCTGTGTTAGTGAGACCATCTGAAGTTGTCAACCAGGCGACATATCAGGATAAAAATGTGCCCGCGATCACGGTACTAAGGATACCTGCAGTAGGCATATCAGGATAAAAGTGTGCCCGCAATCACGGCACCACTAATACCTGCAATCTCCTTACACAGTTCACTATATCTGTGTTAGTGAAAACATCTGAAGTTGGCAACTAGGCGACATATCAGAATCAACAGTGTGCTCTCGTTTAGATAAACGACCACTAACAACAAAGTCCACCAAGCGACAAAAATAAGAAACAGATATACCTATACATATTTGTAAAAGTCCAACAAGCGACAAAAATGGCATCAGAAAGGTTAACCATCGATGAGTTACTTGATGTCCAGCAAGATATCGGCAATGAAATTGTACGGCTGATATCTAATTATAAAAAGGATTCCGCTGAGAGAAAATCTCAGACTGGTTATCACAGAATTAAAACAGACTCTCTCAACAAGAAATGGAGTTCTGTTCAAGAAAATGACGAAGTCATTAGAAAATCTGGCAAGCTACCAGAAAATCATCAATACTTTAGCTACTATGAGGACATAAGATCAACTGTCTTGAAGTGCTTAGAAGTAATGGAAAATGATGCTGAAACTATAAATCAAGCCACAAGCAAGAGGCTTGAGATTGGTGATGATCAGCGTCAGCAATCCACCTTAGAAGTCAAGGTGATTGCATTGTGCCGGCGACAAAGGACAATGATCGCATCACTGCATCGCACATTGCACCAAGGCACCCCTATTGAGCACACATCACTAGAGCTCATAAAGAATCTATGGGCTCAAATCCAAGAAGTCCATTTTCGACTATATGAAGAAGTGGACAGCCCTGAAGAAAATGGATATGATACAAAGGAGTATCTACAGGCAGAAGAAGATGTACAAAGGGCACTAGCTTCAAGAAACAATAGCCAGTGCACCAATGACATAAACTTGCATCGCATAACCATCCCCAAATTTGATGGGGATATACTAAAATGGACACAATTCTTTGATATGTTTATGTCCATGGTACACAATACCTACATGCCCACAATTCGAAAAATGTGGTATCTAAAAACCAGCGTGATCGGTGAGGTAGAAAGACTAATACCCCAAATCGACTTAAAAGAGGACAACTACCTTCACGCATGGAACATCTTGGTTGACGCATACGACAATCCAAGAGACATAGCATCAACGGTATTGAACCGATTCTTAATACAACAAGCAATCAACGACAATGTAAAATCGATAAAGGAGCTTTACATAGTCACTGTGGAGTCCCTTGCATCACTCAAGGGACTCGGATTAGACATAGCAACGTGGGACCCAATTCTAATAGCGGTCATAAGAAATAAGCTCGACAGCACAAATAAAACGCTGTACGAGCAATCAATAAGCAACTCGAAGCAAATACAGAAACTGGACACCATGCTCCAGTTTCTTGAACAAAGAGTTCGTGTTTTAGCTAGCGGCAGCAAAACACACAGCCATGTGAAAAACCACTTGACGGGAGCATCCTGTGCATCCTCCTCAACTGATACGATACAGATCAGCAACGACCACGCTGTGTAAACAATTCAGCAAGCTGAATTTTCAGCTGAACTGAAAGATTTGAAGCGCCACAACATAGTGGACAAAACGAGTCCCATCTCATCACTCTCACCAATACAAGGGTCAGATGTACTCATGCGAGTTGGAGGTAGATTGGAGCAAGCCCCACTCCCGTACAATGCAAGGCACCAGATTTTGCTGCCTTACAACGATCCAATAGAAAAGATGATATTACGAGAGCTGCATGAAGACAACATGCACTGCGGTGCTCAAACATTACGAGCAACTGCTAGACAACAATATTGGATCCTGAACGACAAGACTATATCGAGAAATATCGTTCACATTTGTGTAACGTGCAACAAAGCAAGGCCCAAGTTAATGAATCAAATTATGGGCAATCTGCCACCCGATCGAGTGACACCAACACGCGCGTTTTTCACTACAGGCGTGGACTACTGCGGACCAATTTGGATTCATCATAAAGTTCGCAGAAAAAGCCCAGAAATTAGCATCAGTACTTTCAACACCATTATAAGTAAAGTGAGAAACGGCTATGCTCATTTTGACAACATAATCGAGCCAAACACCATTCAACGAAATTCAACGTATCAGAGAACAAGGTACAAGGAGATACGGATCTGGATGATCTGCAGCTAAAATTGAACACACTCAACAAGCAAGAGCTGCCCGAACAAATAAGTTCAGTACAACATCATCATATCGCCGCTTATGCCGCTTTAGTGGCATCCGTCCTTGTGCTACTTGCCTATACACTACGGCAGCAACGTTTTTGGACCTGGCAACCAACACCTACAAGGAATGAGGTCGCCGTTATACCCGTGCCTAGAAGATTCACACTGGATCTAGAGGATTGTTGATTCACCGATTCAACGGCCGGGATAATGTTTAGGTTCATATAATTAAATAATAAGCTATTTGTACGTGCGCTGCAGTTTGCGCTGACACACAGCTAATATCAACAAATAATATTGCAAACGCTGACTTCAGCGGTTGCCTCATTTGTGAGGAGCCATATAGCTTTGACATACGCTATATGCACCCCTCGCAACAACTACCACATATGCTATAGACAGCCCTCGCAACAACTGCAACGAACGCGTCAGCACATGCGTCAGCACATTTCGTCAACAACACAATCAACGCCAAGCAGCGATCAGAACCAAAGGCACACTTACCTTTGGTCAGCATATTATACAAGAAGCCCACCGTGGGACAATAAGCTCATATCACAACCAGCACGTGCCTACGTCAGCGAACTCCACCACTTGGTTGACCCATATTACGATTGCTACCTACGTCAGCGAACTCCACCACTTGGTTGACCCATATTACGATTGCTGCCCTCAGCGGAAGCATAACAACGGGCACATTAGAGAGTAGGAGCTTGGGAATTGCGATCGCTGCACTTGATGCACGCGCCACACAAAAACTGTCAAATAATGTATTTTAGAGTTAAGAATTAAGTATAAATAAAGCCATGCTCATTAGAGCAAAATCAGTTCGAAACTAATCGTCCGTAGTTTTGATTTCTACCATCGCACTTACTGTGCGCATCGAAGGATCTCACTCTCCGTAGTCCACCTAGTTACAAGTGCTAGTTGCGACGCTCTTAGTAGTCAGTTTATGTGCTGAATACTTCCCTTACACACAAACACATGTAATTCAACAAGCACATAAAACACACTCCACTGTAAATAAAATCCATACATGTCAATAGAATAAAATACATTTATAATATACGCAAATAGAGTGAACATTGTATAAATAGTGAATTAAATACACAACCATATGAAGGAAAATAATGTAAAGCTATCGTGTATTACATTAATTAAAATAAATCACGCAAAATTAATAAAACTCAATTTCAAACATAGGTGAGCGTGAAAAAGGCGCTGTCCTCAAAACATTTGGTGGCCCCGACGTGATTTGTGTTTTAATTTCTGTCATGTGTTGTGTCATTTGAAGTGCAAGTGAAAGGTTATTAACTATCGTGCTTAATAATCAATCTAAGCGTCTTCTGCATAATTCGATGCAGAGACCAACAAATACGCTCGCACACATACTTACATTTTCGATCTCGTTTTCATTACGCGCGTCTTCTGCATAATTCGATGCAAAGACCAACAAATACGCTCGCACACATACACACACATTCGCAGTTTCTCTCATGTGTTGTGTCATGTAAAGTGCAAGTGAAAGATTATTAACTATCGTGTTAATAATCAATCTAAGCGTCTTCTGCATAATTCGATGCAGAGACCAACAAACACGCTCGCACACATACACACACATTCGCAGTTTCTCTCATGTGTTGTGTCATGTAAAGTGCAAGTGAAAGATTATTAACTATCGTGTTAATAATCAATCTAAGCGTCTTCTGCATAATTCGATGCAGAGACCAACAAATACGCTCGCACACATACACACACATTCGCAGTTTCTCTCATGTGTTGTGTCATGTATAGTGCAAGTGAAAGATTATTAACTATCGTGTTAATAATCAATCTAAGCGTATTCTGCATAATTCGATGCAGAGACCAACAAATACGCTCGCACATATACTTACATTTTCGCTCTCGTTTTCATTACGCGCGTGTACTCTTTTTTTGTCTCCGCTTGCCTGCTCACATCTTGCATTCGCATATGCTTGTAAATGGTACAGTTGACCACTTAACTGTACATCGCCCAACAAATCATTAGTTGCGCTGTGCAAGAACTTTCGTGAACGCAGCAGTCAACCGGTACTTGCCGCTAATTTCGCTTACATTTCGTTCGTCCGTTATTTCGCGAACAACCTACATTCAAACCTACAGTGGATCGCAGTTCAAGTCGACCAGTGTCAAGTGCTAAATCGAGAGTCAGTACTGGCATATTGTTCGACTTGCTTTGCGTTGGGCAAATTCGTCTGGCAAATCATTTACCCACGCTTCAGAAGACCAAATTAGGCTGGATAGTTTCTGGAGTACTGTGCTATTCCCAAACACTCATCTCTAGCTGCAGCGAGCAAGCATGCGGAATCGGAACCGTTGTTCGATTTAGTCAAGTTCTGGGAAATAGACAATAATCGCGGCACTGCAGATATGCCGTCGGATGAGGATACCATTTGTGAGCAACTATTTCTCCGCAATTATTCGCGTCTTGAATCAGGCGAGTACACAGTTCGGCTCCCAGCCAAGGATCCCTTCCATGCGCTACGTCGATTTAATGCACTCGAATCGAAATTGGCCAAAAATGCATCTCTAAAGTCGCAGACCATCCATACAACCAAAGGTATTCACCACATTACTTCGATTTCGATTTTATAAGGTTGCCTTGTGCGGGGACATCTGCAAGATGTACCGCTGTGTTCGCGTGACTCATCCAAACCAATACCTTCAACGCATCCTAAGGCGCGACAAGGCGAGCGACGAAGTCCAGGTGTACACCTTAAACACCGTTACATACGGAACAAAGCCTGAAAACTAGCTACCCCTTGCGTCAAAAATCATTCGAAGGGATTTCTACGTTGATGATCGAATTACTATTAGAAGTTGTTGAAATTCGTCAGCAGGTCAAGGAGCTGCTTCGAAGAGGACACTATCCTATTCGAAAATGGTGTTCAAATGAGGAAACAGCTCTGGATGGCGAGCTGGAAGCGGACTGCGAAAAAATGGTGAAGTTCGACGATGGAACCGATGTCAAGAAGGCCCTGGGTCTGACTTGGGATACCAACTCTGATTATCTATTCTATTCAGTCCGTCGTCTACTCTTTCCGGTAACGTTGTAACCAAGCGTACAATACTGGCCAAAATCGCCAAATTCTACGACCCCCTCGGGTTAATATCTCCTATAATCACCAAACTAAAGATATTCTTACAGACGCTGTGGAAGGACAAACTCAATTGGGACGAAGCCCTTCCTCAGGTTCTACACTCTGCCTGGATTGAGCACATCTCCCAAATAGCCGTAGCTGGTACGCTCAAATTCCCTCGCTTGGTTCTGCAGCCACACTCATCATGGGAAATACATGCGTTCTGCGATGCAAGCCTAGCCGCATACGGCACCTGTGTTTACGTGCGATCAACAGCGCAGGGTGCCTACTCCTCTCATCTCCTATGCTCCAAATCGAGAGTTGCACCACTAAAAACGCTTACAATTCCTAAGCTGGAACTAGCCGCTGCGCATCTACTAACAGAGCTCGTCTCTAACATCTGTTACCAACATTGCCACATGCAAGGAGGCGGCGGGCAACACACATAAATCAAACAGCAGCTCAGCGGCTGGCGCAACACAAGCCACCAAGCGGAGCGAAGTCGATGGCTGGAAGGAGTTGGTGCGCAAAAGTAGCACCCAACATACAACTATTGCGGGCGGCTCCTCCTCTTCCTCATCGGGCGCTGCATTGTCGCCGGGCGCTGCCAGCGAGCGCTCATCAGCATCATCTCAGCCAGACACATCATTTGGCTGCATACAACAAACCAACACCACTTCTATCGCGACGTTGGAAAATCGGTTCTCACATTTCACGAACTTCGTACTCCTGTATGCGATATTTCTACAATGTTGATCTCACGACCTCTTTGTCCCATTTCAGAAAACGCAAGCGATCTAGAAGTTCGCACTCCTGGGCATTTCTTGATTGGAACTCCATACGCCAATCATACACTCAACGGGCACGCTTAGCTCAGCGCTGGCCAGCGTCATCCACTTCATGTTCCTCCACCACTCTGGTGTCCAAGGCGACTGGTGTGCCGATGTCAATTGCCTCATCGTCATCCATATCATGTCCCTCCACCACGTTGGTGTCCAAAGCGACGGGTGTACCGATGTCAATTGCCTCATCGTCATCCATATCATGTCCCTCCCCCACGTTGGTGTCCAAGGCGACGGGTGTACCGATGTCAATTGCCTCATCGTCATCCATATCATGTCCCTCCCCCACGTTGGTGTCCAAGGCGACGGGTGTACCGATGTCAATTGCCCCATCGTCATCCATATCATGTTCCTCCACCACGCTGGTGTCCAAGGCGACTGGTGTGCCGATGTCAAATGCTTCGTCGGCGCTGGGTGGCTCCACAATAATTCGCGGTACGCGAAGTCATCACCATCACCATCATCAACAACAGCAACAGCACCTGAATCAAAATCATAATCATAGCCACAGCCAGAGCCAAGATCATAATAGCCACAATCGAAGAACCCGACATAACATATCTCTGGAAAGGACGGCGTCTCGCGAGCTGCAATAATCAAACCTGCAGCTGGCACCGTCAAAGGAGCCGTTGGCAGGATCGCTGTTCTGCCCCCTTAGACCAAGTCGGTTGAAACCCTTGCGCTTTCAACGGGGGGAGTATGTCGGAGGCAGCAGCAGCCAACAACCAATTAATTATAAGTATCGATAAGTTACGTAGCTTCGCCCATCGCTAATCTTTGTCTTTGCATTCTTTTGTCTTCGCCTTGCACATGCAAGCTCATCTAACTCACTCTCGATTTAGCACTCGTCGATCGAGCATGGGTAAGCGGAGCATGCGCATCAAATCAAACATACAAACATACATACGGTGGCGGACACCTTATTCTGATCAGCGTCAAAGAAAAAAAGGAATTGCCTGCCATAAGCTAACCATTCATTATTTTTCAGAAATTCCAAAGACCGATGGTAGGTACATGTATTAACCACCAAAATTAATATATGACCCCAATTCACTGGGGTTTCCCCACCTGCTAGGTAGGATTATGGCAGGCAATTCCTTTTTTTCTTTGACGCTGATCAGAATAAGGTGTCCGCCACTGTACATACAAACATGCAAACATACAAACGCAACACGTGCATCGCTTTAAATCAAATATATTAAACCATGTAATTCAACAAACACATAAAACACACTCCACTGTAAATAAAACCCATACATGTCAATAGAATAAAATACATTTATAATATACGCAAATAGAGTGAACATTGTATAAATAGTGAATTAAATACACAACCATATGAAGGAAAATAATGTAAAGCTATAGTGTATTACATTAATTAAATTTCAAACATAGGTGAGCGTGAAAAAGGCGCTGTCCTCAAAACATAGTTGTTACGTCCATAAAATCCTTGGATGTCGTCAACTACTTGATTCTCCATAAAATTTATTTAAACGAACCTTATTACTCTGCCGGGCTAACGCTCAGTCGAGCTGTGGGTCGTGCAACAAATTTATGAAATTTGGTCGCGAAGCTATAATTAATAACACAATTGTTTTATATATTAAATTAATTTAAATATTTATATTTGCACAATGTCTGTGTTGGCTCCTTCGGCCACTTGGGGCAGCGTGTCCACTTCTCACTTAGTATGGCGTTTTAAACTTGCTCTGTCGTTCGACAGAGGTTCCGCTTCGCGTCTCGGATTTCACTCGAACTGTCTCCAGTGCATTTCGGCGCTCTTTATATAGGCCGGGTTGTGGCCTTTTGTCGGGACTGTACCAGAAATCACGCGATCGCCTCGGTGGCGTGATTTCTGGTAATTTTCCACTGCCATCTGCTGGCGCCAGCCTATGTCTGTCGTTAGTGTGAGTATGGATGGAGATGTTGCACTCGCAACACTCCTCACACATAACGGCACATGTCCTGGTGGACATGTGTGTCAGACACGCTCTTATGGCTGACAACCTGCGTGCGAAAGGGAGAGGGCGAAAGAGAGCGAATTCGCCGCAACTGCAAACAGAGCCGGACTTCGGTCTGATGTGCAGTTACTGTGAGGGGCGCATATAGTACACATAAATATATAGCCCTATATATTTATTTGCCGTCGCTATATGGCTCCTCACACTCCCCTCTTTCTTCGGCAGTGGAAGACTTCCGTTTGTGTTGATTTGTGGGGCTGACGATGGCTTCGCCAACCCGAGGAATGGGAAGCATGGTGTCGTCGTCATCGCCCGATGACTCGCCAAGCTCCCTTCCGTTCTCGTGCGTCGGCTCTCCGCCGTTCGCGAGGCTGGTGTCCTTGTCATCTCGAGGTCTGGGGAAAGACGGATGTTGAGGGTATAAATGTTTCCCTTTCCCTGTTTTCCCCCAATGATCCTTAGTAGATCTTCATTTTTTTTTCTTTATTCTGATTTATGTATATGTATGTTACTTTTTTTTTATTACTTACGTTCCTCATACACCCGTGTTCCACGTCGCGTCGTGGTCTTCACGCGGTATCGCCGCCCCGCGCTCCACACCAACCGTGACGTGCGCTGGTCGTGATTCCGGCGCTCGCCTAAGGCCTTTATGACCTCTGTGGGCCACTCCGCTGATGTTATCTCTCGCCATCCCGTGGGTGGTTCGGGGGTGGACTGTTGTCGCTGTAGTGTGGGTCGTGGCGGCTAGGGCGTCGCCTCCGGGCACGACGTCTGGTGGTGAAAAGGGGGTCGGGGTTGTACCGGCGGCGGGGGTGGTGGCGTTTCGGGCCTTGGGTGTGCCGGCGGTGGGGGTTTTGGCGTCTCGGGCCGGGGGTATGTGGGTAGTGGGGGTTGTGACATCTCGGGCCGGGGGTATGCCGGTGGTGGGGGTGGTGGCGTTTCTGGTCGCCGGGTAACCGGTCTCGGTATCGGCTGTCGCACGGGTCGGATCGTCGGCGCCTCGTCTTCCAGCTGCCACTCTGCCGGTGCCCGCACGTCCTCCTGCCACCTCACTACCACAGTGTAACTATGGGCGGCTCACGTCGTGGCTCCGCCCGAGGTTCGGCCTGTGGTCCTGGGTGCCGCATCTCCTCTTCTTCGTCGTCCGAGGAGATCACGATGACCTCGTCTGGTCGCACTGGTGGCGTATAAGGCACCGTGTCCTCGTCCTCGGTGTTTCTGAGTGGCTCGGGTGTCGATCGGGCGCTGTCAGCGCTCGTGTCGCCGTCCGAGTCCGAGTCGGTGCTGGAGTTTTGACCATCGTCCTCGGTGTCTGTAGACAGGACGATGGTCTCCTCGGCACAAGACCGGGAGAGCATGGTGTCGTCGTCATCGTCCGATGACTCCCCATCTGCCTTCCTCGACGTCGTTGCCGTTGGCCACGTTGCCGACATCGGCTGGTGGTTCCTCGACGGAGTCGATAGAGTCCGCGCGCGGCCTCAGCCCTGGGAACCTCACCGCGGACTCATCCCGAATGGGGGTCGGCGGTAGCTCGGGGAAGAGCCTCTGCACCCAGTCGAGGTCGATGTCGTCCATCTCACTGAGGTACCGCTGCCGCCGCGGTTGGGCATCCTCCTCCATCGCTGGTCTCGGGGCATCTTGCTCCTCTTCGTCGATGTCCATTTCGAGGTCGGCGCGACCTGGCCGTGCCCACCGCTCCAGCTCTGCGTCGTCATAAAAGTATGACGGCGGCCGTCGTGGTGTGTGCACCCGCACCACACGCACTAGACGCCGTACCCGCAGCACTCGTACGACGCGAACCACGCGTCCGCGTGGCCGCCGAGATCGTCGTCCATCAGCCATACGTGCTGCTGGGCCGGCTGCTCTTCCGCGTTGGACTCCCGCTCCGCTGGGTCCAGCGCTGGCAATTGACGCCGACCGGCGTTGGCCAGTGGAGGCTGCGTTGAATTTTCCTACGTTTGACATGTTTGCTGATTCTTGTAGAATTCGCTAATGAGTTGAGCGCATGCCTGCAGTTTAGTTATATAGTTTGGGCACTCGTGTCCCTAATCCATAACTCTCTCGGCTTGCATTTGTGCTCATTGCTGTCGGTGATGCTCCTTGGGCTAGTGTGGGTGACTAACCAACGGTGCCCTGGTATCCGTGTACCTGCACTAGTGCTGGTGACTAACCAACGGTGCATGGTTTTCGTCACTCTGCACTAGTGCCATTGTTGTTGGTTGTCATTTTTTTTTCCTTTGCGCACGTCTTCACACTAGTGCGTAAATCCGCTGTTGCTATGCACCGAGCACAGTGTTTTTGGCGGTCGTTGCACTTGTGCTCTCCTAGTGCAGGCCATTGTTGTTGTGCGATTCGTTGACAACGGTGAGCGAACGTTTTTCAGCGGTCGCGGCGCTTGCGCTCTCCTAGGACCAGCCATTGTTGTTGTACGATTCGTTGACAACGGTGAGCGAACGCCTTTGACAATACGTCTCATGGGGCGATTGAAGCAGGCCTCTATTGGAGGGGCCTGGACTCTATCACCAGCAGATGGATACGTGCTTTGCTGGAGTCCAGACAGGCCACGACATCAACGCATGATGTCACTGTAACAGTCTTAACGACTAGAGGCTGCCCACAAGGGGGAGTACTGTCTCCGCTGCTCTGGAGTCTGTTAGTGGATGAGCTACTTAACAGAAC
>JAWNLQ010000659.1:0-18489 GCA_035042225.1 Drosophila incognita
ATTTGAGACTAAATATTGATTAACATAATTGTACTTGTAAATTAACATAATTTCAACACCCTTCCACAATGCAAAAATGCTTTCAAAAAGTCATTTCAAATTTAACATATTCCTTAATTCATCATGTTTTGTTTTCGACAAGTTCTTAGTTAACACGTCTGCTATCATGACATTCGAAGGAACATATTTCAAAACAATTGTTGTGCATTCAAGTTGTCTCCGTACAACACAGTCGGGGTAGTTTCAGTGCCACAACCGACTTCGATAATCAGCCTGCGCATGACGATAGCTTCCTTGCACGCCGTTGACAAAGCCATATACTCAGCTTCTGTGCTGCTGAATGCTACGCTGCGTTGTTTCTCCGATTTCCACGATATCGGTCCGCCAGCAAGAAAATATACATAGCCAGTATACGATTTACGAACAACTTGATCACCAGCCCAATCGGCATCAGCAAAACCCTCAAACGCCTTCCACACTTTTTGTAGTGTATCTTTAGCTCCATCGTAGACGCGAAATACCGCAGGATATGCTTCACGCCTGCAAGGTGTTCGCTATGCGGATCCATGTTCCGTTGAGCCAATTTTGCAACCGAGTGCAAAATATCCGGTCTTGTTGTCAGAGCCAACCACATTAGCTCTCCCACTTGTGCTTGGTACGATGTCTTATCCACCTTTTGACATTGGCTGCCGTTGCAAGCCGTCTGGTACCCAGCATCCAATGGCGTAGCTGCTGGTCTGCAACTTTCCATGCCATGGTCACGCAAAAGATCCTTGATGTATTGCGTATGACCCAGAGTGATCTCTCCAAGTTAACCCTCACGTTGGATTTCCATGCCAAGAAACAGTTCTAGTGGCCCCTTGTCAACGCACTCAAACGACTTCATAATATTGGATTTTATGCTGACCAAGTCCGATTTCGATTAACAAGCTATAATGAGATCATCAACGTAAACTAGGATTAGTGCCAAATTACCTTCCTTTCGCTTATAAAGGCAGGGCTCATTGTCGCATGCGATGAAGCCAATTTCACGCAAAACGCTGTCGAGCTTGGAGTTCCACTCCCTTCCAGATTGCTTCAATCCATATATTGCCTTTTTTAGCAGTAACACTTTGCCCGATGCCCCATGATTGCCTTCAGCATATCCTTGCGGTTGCTTCATATAAACAGTATCTCTTAGATCGCTGTTCAGGTACGCAGTACATACATCCATCTGATGTAGGTACAACTGCAACTCTGTCGCTAACGCCAATATAAATCGCACGCTCTCCAGCCTGCAAACCGGTGAAAAAGTTTCGCCGTAGTTAACACCATACTGCTGTGCGCACCCTTTTGCCACCAGCCGTTCTTTAAACCGTTGTATTTGGCCGTGAGCATCCCGTTTCAAATTGTAGACCCACTTGCAGCCAATTGCACGATGACCTTTCGGTAAATCTATCAGCTGCCAGGTTTGATTCGTAATCAATGCCTCATACTCCTTTTGCATCGCTTCTTGCCAAAATGAAGCATACGAACTGCGCGTTGCCTCCTCGTAGGTTGCTGGAATGGGTACACCAGGTCTGCCCGTCCTTAGCAATTTCGGTCTTCCAGGTTCAATACGAGGGATCTGCTCTTCTTCCAGCTTTTCGTCATCTTTGTCACTTTCCAAAGATTCATCCGCACTACTTTGATCAGTTGCACCTGAGCGAGATGTGATGTCTTTGTCGCTGGAGTCAATCTCATCATCAACTTGCTCAACTCGATGCCCCACATTCGACATAACAAATATTACTGCTTCGCCCTTTGCTTGCTCCAAACAGCTGGCCTCGTCAAAGAGAACATCTCGTTTGTCAACCACTGTCTTGGATTCTGCATCGTAGAGCCGATAGCCTTTAGCCTGCATTGAGTAACCAATCATGCGATATTCTTTCCCCTTTGGCTTAAACTTGCCCTTATGGCGACCTTTGTCCAGTGCCACTGCAATGGAACCAAAAACTTTTAGATGACCTATCATTGGTTTCTTACCAGTCCACGCTTCCATTGGAGTCATCCCGATCAGTGCCTTTGTGACTGCACGATTGCGTAAATACACCGCTGTGTTTACTGCCTCTGCCCACAGTGACTGATCCAATCCTGACTGCTCCAATAAGCAGTCAGTTGCCGTGCAATTCCATTGGCTTTCAAAAAACCGTCGAACGTTTTGTTCACATATTCGCGCCCGTTGTCGCTGCGAATACACTTGATCATCTTTCCTGTTTGGCGCTCTACCAGATTTTTGTATTCCACGAACTTGCGAAAGACCTCGTCCTTTCCTTTCAGGAAATACACAAAAATTCGCCTTGATTTGTCATCAATAAATGTGAGGAAATACTTAGAGCCGCCAAGAGACTTCGGTTCGAAAGGGCCACATACATCAGTGTGCACTAATTCCAGAAGTTCCTGCGCTCGGCTTTCTGTTGATCCTGGAAATGGCTGCACGTGAACCTTGTTCAGCATGCACGTCTTGCACGATACCCGTTGCAACACGTCAACATTTTCCATTCCTCGCACCAGCGCCTTGTTTGCCATTTCACGCAAACTATCATAATTCAGGTGACCATATCTGTTATGCCACAACTCGCCGTCTGATTTAACAGCTGCATAACATCTGTTACGATGACTTTCAAACGTATACAGATTCCCTACTCTTTTGGCCTTGAGTATACATTTGCCGCCCTTAAACACTCGTGCACTCGTTGCATCAAAATTTACAATGCACTTCTTTGCTACGGCTTGTCCCACGGACATGAAATTGCCTGTCAGCTTTGGCACGTACAATACGTTGCCTAGCACCAGTGTACACAAATCCGTTTTCAATTCAACTTCGCCTCCGCCTTCTGCTTGCAAGAAGCCGGCGTCCGCCAAACCGATCGTTTCGGTATGCGACTCAAAAGTTGAAAACATTTGTTTATCACAACACATTTGACTTGTTGCACCACTGTCCAAGCACCAGTCGAAAATCTTGGAATTGCTTGCATGCAATGCGTTCAGTTTGCTGTGATTCTGCTGTCCGCTTTTTATTTCATCATTTTTGGCAATTACTTCGCGACAATTCGCCTTAAAATGCCCTATTTCATCACATTCATAACAAGCAATATTTGTGCGTATCTTCTTTGTGGTGACCTTCGCACTAAAGCTATGTCTTGGTCTAAAGACCTGCGCGTTATCGCTGTGCTTCTCTGCGCTGTCTTTCCTCTCGCCTTCTTCCTTCAACTTTATACATAGAATTTCATACCCTGGAAGCCTGTCGCGCGTCTCGATGGCGACAACAAAATTCTCATAAATGTCTGGAAGACTGGAAAGCAAAATAATGACCTTGATCTCGTCAAGTCTCGAAGGGAGGAAGTCGTATTCCCTTTCGACCTTTTCCCATAGGGATCGGATTTGGTCTCGGCGGATCTCGAGTGTGTATACTGTAGGAGTGGAGGATGGCATGTTGATCATAGCCTCATAATGGCTAAGTCTATCGGAAATGGCGATAAAATCGTTCAAAGTCATTTGGCCCGTGTTAATGATTTTTCTGACTTGAGTGAGTGTGCTTGTCGGACTCCTTGGAATGAGCTGTTTTGGGTTAACAGGCCTTATATTCCCAGTAGGAGCTGGGTCACTTTCAACCGTTGAAGCCGACGACCCTGGAGATGGTCTCTTGGAGGCACACGATTGTGAACTGGGCTAACTTTTGGTATGGCGTTGTGGAGGAACGGATAATTGCTTCTTGTTAATGGAATTGTTTTTTGAGCTCATATATATGACTGTGAGTCACTGCTTCGCAAACCTTTGCTGATATGTTGGATTGAGCTAAGCGGACCGTTGGAATTCGAACAGTCCAATATGGATATGGATACTCAGAGAATGAATTGAAGCAGTAGAAGTTTTCACAAAAAAAAAATGTTTTTTTTTTTTATAGTTTTGGAACGTATGGAAAGGGAACGGACGGGCAATTTGTGGAATTTAAAAATTTTTATTTTAACGATAATGATCGTGACTGTGAAGAGTCGGAATAAAAATATTTTTTATATCACTGCAGCCCTGAATGTGCTGGCATGTAATTATAAAAACAGCTGACTGTGCAATTGACGCGGAGTAACAAATCAATCAATGCACTTAACGTCAGCGGAAAATGAACTTTGCAACACAAAACAATATGTTTGACGGACGTGTAGAACAATTTTAGAATTATTATTAAAATAATCGCAATAACAAATAATAAGATGAATAATATTAATGAAACAATAACACGCGTTAATTGTATTAATTCTTTGCCGTCACTGTTGGTGGAAGTGGTTACATACATACATATGTTTTGCAATTAATTTAATTGTGATTAGTTGTTGTGTTATGCTGTCTGTTATTTATATTAATTCTTTTATTAATCTTTGTGTTTGTGTGTGCGGCCAAACCTTATTGTTTTATTTAGTTATTTCTTGTGTAGTTATGTGTGTATGTATGTATGTATCGATGTGGTGTGCCGACAAAGAATTACATGTATGTGGATTTATGATTATATTATGTATGATTATTAATAAAAATATAAGTTCTTTTACATTGAGGTTCGGATTATACTTTTGTATGCAGTATATGTGTTCAAAAATGAACACCCTGTATTTATATATATATCACATGTACTAGCTGATGCCTGACACATGCAGGCCAGCCTTACTCATCGCGGTACCTGCTGCTGAAGTTCGATGCGCAACTAAAAATACTAAGAATATAGGCGCCAAGCAGACGCATACCAGCAGCGGCTGCATATTATGTATATTATGTATAATGTACTTAGGTTTAAGCATTTTTGTATAAATAAAGAGCCTGCTCATCAGAGCAGTTCAGTTCGATCTTACAAGTCGACTCGGTTCGTTGTGAACAATATGTATGTAATACACTGCAAGTATATGCTGACACAGTAAATTGCATTTGTTGCCGAAAATTTGCTAACGCTTGCGTTTTTTCTCAGGTTACAAGCTGTTGTTTTGGATTTGGTACATAAACCAATTTTACTGTTCAGTGTGGATTAGCATATAAGGATTTGCTTTAATAAAAATTGTTTGCATGTACATATGTACATTTAAATTTAAATTTGCAGCATACAAAATTGTGCGGAGTTTGCTGTGTAAATTAATGTGTAAATTAATTTAAGAATGAAAAATAATTGTACTTGTATCATTAAAAAGTGTGTGTGGCTTTATGTATGGGATACATATAAGTCTGCGAAAGTGAAATTGTGAAATTGTGCCCTTTGGACTTTGGATAATAGAAAAAATGGCTGCTGCGGAGACAATTTTCACTTCACACTTGTTTAGAGGAGCCGCTTTTTTGCGGTCACCTGTTATGACTGTTATGACTTTTGTGTGATTTATTTTAATTTCTTGTATTTAGTTTATTCAGTTTTCTATTAATATGTATAGGTTTAGTTTACAGTATCGTTGCATGTTTTATGTGTTTGACGAATTAGAATGTTGACATATATTTTATTTATCGTGTGATGCGCGTATCTTTTTGCCAATGCACAACCGGCGAGTGATAAATCGAGAGTGAATTAGATAATTGACAAAAGAAGGCAAAGACAAAGATTAGGGATGGGCGCGCAATTACGTTACAAACTACGTTACATTTTTAATCGATGTTTTACTGGTTAATTGTTGGCTGCTGCTCCCTCCGACATGCTCCACCCGTTGGAAGTGCAAGGGTTTCAACTGACTTGGTCTCAAGGGGCAGAACAGCGATCTTGCCAACGGCTCTTTTGACGGTGCCAGCTGCAGTTTTGATTATTGCAACTCGCGAGACGCCGTCCTTTCCAGTAATTTGATCATCAACATAAAAATCCCTTCGAATGGTTTTTCACGCAAGGGGTAGCGAGTTTTCTTCGTCGTAGGAAAGCGGTTGCATAGCTCGAATAGCTGAAAATGCTGCAGGCTTTGTTTCGTATGTAACGGTGTTTAAGGTGTACACCTGGACTTCATCGTTCGCCTTGTCGCGCCATAGGATGCATTGGAGGTATTGGTCTGGATGAGTCACGCGAACACAACGGTACATCTTGCAGATGTCCCCACATAAGGCAACCTTATAAAATCGAAATCGAAGTAATGTGGTGAATATCTTTGGTTGTATGGATGGTCCTGCAAACAATAAATCGTTTAGAGAGAGTCCAGATGTGGTTTTTGCGGAGCCATCAAAAACGACTCGCAACTTGGTCGTGGTACTATCAAGCTTATGCACGCAATGATAAGGCAAAAAGTATTGGGGTACAGCAGATAGCTTGGAGGCTAATGACATGTGCTTCAAATCAAAGTATTCTTTCATGAATGCAACATACTGCGACTTTAAAGATGCTTTTTTGCCAGTTTCGATTCGAGCGCATTGAATCTCGACGTAGAGCACGAAGCGATCCTTGGCTGGGAGCCAAACTGTGTACTCGCCTGATTCAAGACGCGAATAATTGCGGAGATATAATTGCTCACAAATAGTATCCTCATCCATCGGCATGTCTGCAGCGCCGCAATAATTATCGATTGCGAGATGAGTGTTTGGGAATAGCACAGCCTCCAGAAACTATCCAGCCTAATTTGGCCCTCTGAAGCGTGGGTAAATGATTTGCCAGACGAACTTGCCCAACGCGAGGCAAGTCGAAAAATATGCCAGCGCCAATTAGCATATCGATCCTTTGACCTTTGTAAAAGAGTGGGTCAGCGAGGTGACAGTTGCTTGGTATTTCCATCCGTTGGTATTTATATCGAAGTGAGGCTGATAATCAGTTATCTTTTGTGTTACGACTGCAGAAAATGATCCTTGATATGAGCCAGTAGCTGATTGTGCAACAATGTCAGCTGCTTTGTTGAGCGAGAGAGAGGATTCATCTATGCCTGATACCAACATATTCGAGAAAGACGAGTGACGAAGTTGATCTGCGATGCTGAATCAAGCAGAGCTCTACAAGGTACGAAGGTGCCAGATCGATTTCTGACAAGTATGATAGCCGTTGCGAGCAGCACGTAATCGTTCTCGTGGTGTTTCAGGGCTCTAGGTCGCGATATGGATAAGGAAACATGTGATGCGCCTTGAGCACGCGTTGTGTCGGGCAACTGAGATGCAGAAGAACTCGTGTCCATATGCAACAATGAGTGGTGCTTCTGTTAGCAATGTTTGCAGTGACCAGATTTGCACTGCTGTAGACTATGCCCTTTGCGAAGGCAGTTAAGGCAGAGGTGCAGCCTTTTAGCTTCTCTATAGCGAATGGTGGGAGTTAAATTTATAAATCGTGTGCATTTTAACAGATGACGATCAGCAGATTCGCATAAGACACAAGACTGAGCGGTGTTAACAATTAGCGTATTGCGGTTTTGTACATACGATTTTCCCTCATGCTTGCCAGGTGTGTACGTTACCATGGCAAGTTCTAAATTTTCCATCATGCGGCATCTCCTTTCCAAGAATGAAGACATGTCGGTCCATTTTGGCAGGCCTTTTAGGGGCAGTGTTTCCTCCCACTTCTCCTGCGTGGCTTGATCGAATTTGGATGTGATCAGGTGAATCAGCAAACCATCTGTAATGTCGTCAGCAGATGCCACTGCGTGCAACGCGCGCAGATGTGAATTAATACTGACACTCAATTGACGCATACTGATCGCCGACCCCTTTTCCACACCTGAGAGCCTGAATATGGAACGTATGTGTGCCTGAAAATGCAACAATTTATTGTCAAAACGATTTATTAACAATTCCATGGCTTTGTCGTAATTGTCCTCCGTTGGTTCGAAAGCGCGAATCGCTTCCAGGCATGATCGAATGTGTTGAAACTTCTCCACTTTGGTTGATTCCTCATTTTGGCCGACGACAGTGTTGTACATAGCGAGAAAATCGGGCCAGTCGATGTACACACCGCCGAAACGTGGAAGCTCAAATTGTGGTAATCTGGAGAGACACGCTGAGCATCTTGTGCTACCATTTAGCTCGGATTGCTGTAGAATGGAGAATCGAAGCCTTACTCAGATTGATGAGTTCACGAGAAAGCTATGATGTCACCTCGCAGCTGATTTGATCAAATTGCGGCCTTGCGTCCGTGGCCAGCTCCATAAGATTAAGCTTTTCCAGCTTGGATTGTGCATCATCAAAGCTGAAGCGCATTTCGCTGATTCAATCCAGTCTAGCCTGCAACTCAGCTTCATCGAAATGCATAAGATGCTCACTGGTTAAAAACGATTTTAATGCATTGAGTTGCCGAGCTACTGATTCTGCTTTTGCCTTGAAAAAGTCCAAGTCAGAGTGAGGAGCCGCATTTGAATTCGATTCGTTATCAGCCATTTCAATTGTTAGTCGCGACTGACTCACGCGATCAGCACTGTCGAATATGCACGTAGGTTTGAATGTATGTTGTTCGCGAAGTAACGGACGAACGAAATGCAAACGAAATTAACGGCAAGTACAGGTTGACCGCTGACTGACCGCTGCGTTAACGAATGTTTTTGCACAGCACAACCAATAACTTGTTGGGCAATTTACGGATAAGAAATTAACTGTACCATTTACAAGCATGTGTGTATGCAAGAATGTGAGTGGGCAAACGGACACGAAAAAGAGTAAACGCGCGTAATGAAAACGAGAGCGAAAATGTGCGAATGTGTGTACACACACATGCTATCTTTGCATCGAATTCTGCAGAAGACGCTTAGAATGATTATGTTTAGATGCATATTGTTTAGATTTATAAATATCACATGTTCACATAGAAAATATTATGCAGCCACTGATAAGGCCACCGCATAGCGCAGCCGTTGATAAGACGACCGTTTTCTCAATCCATCGAGTGAGCTGCTTGTAAGGCGATCGCATTCTCACTCCATCGAGTGCAGCCGCTTGTACAGCGATCGCATTCCCACTCCATCGAGTACAGCCGCTTGTACAAGCGACTGCAGTCTAACTTCATCGATATCTCCTCTAAGTAGCTTGAACCGCTCACGCTAGGTTCAAGTGCCTAAGTTATGAGCTGTCAGTATTGATTATTTTTACATTTCAACAATGCATGGGGCAGCTATCAGCTTGCATACTTGCATCTTTTAGTCTAATAATTTTGTATATAAGCCACGCATTTTATTCAATAAACTCAGTGTTCTTCATAGACTCAATACCGTCAGACATTCTTCATTTATTTCTACCATCGCATTCATTGCGCAACGAAGGACCTCACTCTCCGCAGTCCAACTAGTTCAAGTGCTAGTTGCGACGACTTTTAGTAGTCAGTTTATGTACTTCCCTTTACACAAACATTTTGGTGACCCCGACGTGAATTATTATTCTGAAGATGTCAACTAGGCGACAAAGGATATTCAATCTACAAAATCCATACTTGAAGTTGTCAACAAGGCCACAATCAAAGGATACCTACAATCTCCTAACTCAGATCACTATTCTGTGTTAGTGAGACCATCTGAATTTGTCAACCAGGCGACATATCAGAATCAACAGTGTGCTCTCGTTTAGATGAACGACCACTAACAACAAAGTCCACCAAGCGACAAAAATAAGAAACAGATATACCTACATTTTTGTAAAAGTCCAACAAGCGACAAAAATGGAATCAAATTAGCTACAGGAGAAGAAACGAATACCCTAATGGTATCGTACACCAATTGAAAAGGAGTGCGAGAGACATTTCGTAGAGAACTTGCAGACTGCAGCAGATGGGAGATTCATAGTAAAATTGCCGTTTGCTGAACATTCTTCAGCCCTGGGGCCCTCGTTGGAGACTGCAGAAAAACGCTTCCTCGCACTAGAAAGAAGGACAGATCCAAAAATCTGGAAATCGTATGTGGACTTCATGACTGAATACGAACAATTGGGTCATATGAAAGTTGTCCCTCGAAAGCTCCTTCCAAAATCTCATTATTTCATCCCTCATCATTGTGTGCTGAAACCTGACAGCAGCACAACAAAGCTAAGAGTTGTCTTCGATGCATCATGTAAGACATCGACAGGAAAATCCCTAAATGACATATTGCAAGTTGGACCCACGGTGCAAAGTGATCTCATGTCAATTCTCTTGAGATTCAGAACGCACAAATACGTATTCATGGCAGATATTGAAAAGATGTATCGCCAAATATGGATAAACCCGAATCACCAATTTAATCAGATGATAGTTTGGAGAAAAAATCCAAATGATGAACTAAAGCACTATCGATTAAAAACGGTTACATATGGAACAGCATCGGCTCCGTTCCTGGCAACTAAGTGTCTAAATCACTTAGCCTCACTCCACACAAGCAGCTCACCATTAGGATCCGCTGCCCTAAGGGATGACTTCTACGTAGATGATTGCCTCACAGGGGCAGATTCAATACAAGAAGTGATCCAAATTCGACAGGAGTTGGTAAAAATACTACTCCCCAAGGGATTCAACTTACGAAAATGGTGCTCAAACAATGAGCAAATTCTTCAAGGAATACCCAAGGATGACATAATAGGCAATATTAAGCTGGACGAAACACTGGAACATTACAGTGTCAAGACATTGGGCCTTATTTGGATGCCACAAAAGGATCAATTTTGCGGCCGCACACAAAGCAGCACAGCAAAAAGAGTCACAAAACGTGTAGTATGCTCGGAGCTGGCACAGATCTTCGATCCTCTAGGCCTGTTTTCTCCGGTCGTGGTAAAGGCTAAAATCTTTATGCAACGACTCTGGGAGTCAAAACTCGACTGGGATGACGAATTACCCATACATCTTCAGAACGAGTGGAAGGATTATAGAGAGGACTTGAAAAGCCTCAATTCAATGCAAATTCCAAGGCACATATACGATGGAAAAACTCCAGTCACAAAGGAATTGCACACATTTGTGGATGCTTCAGAGCAGGCATATGGAGCAGCAATATATGTACGCGCAACGTACAAAAATAAGCAAATATCTGTGCGTTTACTATGCTCAAAGTCTCGAGTGGCTCCGACAGCAAAACAGTCACTACCTCGCCTGGAACTATGTGCTGCATTATTAGGTGCTGAGCTCGCGGACAGGATTCGACGCGATCTCAACCTTGACTCCGCCACAGTACCAGGATACTTTTGGTCGGATTCTACTGTTGTTCTCTCATGGATCAATGCACCGTCTTCCACATATCATACGTTTGTGGCCAACCGAATAGCGAAAATTCAGGCAGTGACAAGCCAGAATAATTGGCGGCATGTATCATCTGCCAACAACGCAGCAGATGTGCTCTCAAGAGGAATATCTGCACGAAAGCTACACGAGCACAGTCTATGGCTCTATGGACCACTCTTTCTCCATGGCTCTCGAGACAAATGGATAACCCCTCCCATCATTTCTCCGAGCAACCTGGAAAGGAAAACTAAGCATATAAGCTTAGCTGCAACTCAATCAGCAATAGGCGAAGAGTTGTATACCTGCCGACACAGCAACTCATTTTTTAAGTTGCAACGCATTGTGGCTTACATGTTGCGATTCTGCTACAAGCGGTACAGATCAGCAACGACCACGCTGTGCAAAAAGGAATTGGACCGCGCTCGCAATATAATTCTACGAACAATACAGCAAACTGAATTTACAACTGAACTAAAAAGTTTGAAGCGCCACAACACAGTGGACAAAAAGAGTCCCATCTCATCACTCTCACCAATACAAGGGTTAGATGGACTCATGCGAGTTGGAGGTAGATTGGAGCAAGCCCCACTCCCGTACAATGCAAGGCACCAGATTTTGCTGCCTTACAATGATCCAATAGTAAAGATGTTATTGCGAGAGCTGCATGAAGACAACATGCACTGCGGTGCTCAAGCCTTACGATCAACCGCTAGACAACAGTATTGGATCCTGAACGACAAATCCATGTCGAGAAACATCGTCCACAACTGTGTGACATGCAACAAAGCGAAACCCAAGTTGATGAACCAAATTATGGGCAATCTGCCACCCGATCGAGTGACACCAACACGCCCATTTCTCACTACAGGCGTAGACTACTGCGGACCAATTTGGATTCATCATAAAATTCGCGGGAAAAGACCAGATAAGGCATACATAGCTGTATTCTGTTGCTTCTCCACAAAGGCAGTCCACCTCGAGCTGGTCAGCGATCTGACTACAAATGCCTTTTTAGGAGCCCTGCGGCGCTTCCTCAGCCGTCGCGGAAAATGTCAAACGATTCATTGTGACAATGCTACCAACTTTGTTGGAGCAAACAACCAACTAAAGGAATTAGAAGGTTCAATATTTGGTGAGAAGGCGCAAGCAGAGATCATTAATCACTGCAACAAAAAACAAGTTGCCTTCAAATTCATACCGCCACGAGCGCCATCATTTGGAGGCCTATGGGAAGCTGCGGTAAAGTCTGCAAAACGACTACTGGTTACTACGACAAATACCGCATCTCTGACATTTGAAGAACTAAATACGGTTATCATCGAAATTGAAGCGATCTTAAACTCTCGCCCAATTACACCAATGTCAAATGACCCTACGGACAACACAGCCCTCACCCCAGCACATTTTCTAATTGGTGAAACGCTGACTGCACCCCCCGATGTCAATACAGACCGCAACGAAAAATCGTTACTAAAACGATGGGAACTAGTATCCAGACTAAAGCAAGGATTTTGGAAGCAATGGTCACAGGAGTATTTGCAAGAATTGCAAGCCAGACATAAGTGGAAGGCCGTCAACTCCAATGTCAAGGAAGGCATGCTGGTTTTAGTCAAGGAAGACAACATCCCTGTGATGAGTTGGCCAATGGGACGCATTGTACGCACTTACCCAGGCCAGGATAATCACATTCGAGTGGTTGACGTCAAAACTGCCTCAGGCATTTACAAACGCCCCATAACCAGGCTTGCGCCGCTATTTCCAGAAGACATGGCCAAAAAGCGCCCTATCGAGGAAACCGAGGCCATGGACGAAAATGATGCACCACCCGTTCAACGAAAACGGCTAATAATGTCGCCAACCATAACTTCGATTTTATTAATACTGCTCTTCATGCTACCCTTGGTACTGACAGATTCAGTATCTGTGACACGGTTCGACTCAAAGCTTGGAATCTACTATGAAAAAATTGGAACAACGAAGAGAGCAGTTTCCGACTGGACCATGGTAATATATTATGAATTGGAACCATACTGGCGAGATATGGAAACATTTAATGCAGGCATAGACGAATTCAATGACACATGCCCAGAATTAACTAAAGATCATACATGTCCATATGATTCCATATATCAGCACTTTCGGCACGTGTATCGTGAATTACAAATGACGAACACACTTATGCAGCGTACACGAAACCGCCGGTCCCCATTCGATGTAGTGGGCAACATTGCGAACAGTCTATTCGGAGTATTAGATTCGGACTACGCTGATAAAATGAGCAAAGTGATAGAGAAGGTAAAAACAAACGAAGGATTTTTACTGACATTACTGAAGAATCAAACTTCAGTACTTGACTCGACCATTAACATTGTCAAGAAGACAAGATTTGAGTCTGACAAGCGAGTGAAACTACTTGAAGAACAAGTTGCCATCATTAGTCAAAATAGAGGAAAATACAATAGTGCACGTCTTACGGAGACTTATCTGGCGTTAACAGCTCAATTGACACTGTTAGCAGCCAGTCTTCAACGCATGCAATCGGAAATAGTGGACGTACTTACTGGAATTCGTCACCATACAATAAGCCCAATATTGATATCGCCCGACCAATTAAAGGAACAATTGGATCAAATACGGGATCATTTGCCGCCAGATCAAATGCCACCAGTGACATCATCTAACGTGATGCACCTCTACAGAATTATGCGAGCAGAAGGCACAGTCTCCGACACTCATGTGATATTTAGAATAAAACTACCACTAGTGTCAACATCAATATTGGAACTGTTTAATATTGTGCCGATTCCAATGTGGGACTCTACAAGCTGGCGACTGTTTGAGCTTAAGACACCTATTATAGCTGTAAACAACCACAGAGATCAATTCATGGGACTCACAACAGATGATCTGCATCGCTGCCGAACTTTACCGAATGAAGAATACATATGCTTCGACCATCAAGCTATGTTTAATGTTAACAATCGGTGTGAGTTTCAACTGTTTAATAACAAAACACCAACGACGTGTCAAGTACTTCACAAAACAACCAAAATGGTATGGTCAAAAACACACCGTCCCAATAATTGGATCTTTGCAACGCATTCGGCAATGGAACTACAAGCCGTATGCAACGGAACGCCGTCTACTATAGAACTAAAGGACACCGGATTACTGACGTTATCATCAGGTTGCACAGCACGCAACTCTGAAATTAGCATCAGCACGTTCAACACCATTACCAGTGAAGTGAAAAAGGGTTATGCTCATTTTGGCAACATAATCAAGCCAAACACCATCCCTTTTACGAAACTCAACGTATCAGAAGACAATGTACAAGAAGATAAGGAGCTGGATGACTTGCAGCTACAATTGAACACATTCAAGGAACAAGAGCTGCCCGACCAAATAAATCCAGTACAACACCAACATATCGCCGCTTATGCTGCTTTAGTGGTATCCGTCCTTGTGCTACTAGTCTATACACTACGGAAACAACGCCTTTGGACTTTTCAACCAGCAGCTACAAGGAATGAGGCTGCCACAACACCCGTGCCATCAACATCCCCAAGACGATTCACACTGGATGTAGATGATGGTTGATCACCGATTCAACGGCCGGGAGAATGTTTAGATTCATATTGTTTAGATTCATACAAATAGAAAATGCTTACAATAGAAAATATTATGCAGCCACTTATAATGCGATCGCAGTCTCACTCCACCGAGTGCAGCCGTTTGTAATGCGATCGCAGTCTCACTCCATCGAGTGTAGCTGCTTGTAAGGCAGCCGCAGTCTCACTCCATCGAGTGCAGCCACTTGTAAGGCAGCCACAGTCTCACTTATCGAGTGCAGGCGTTTGTAAGGCGACATCTCCTCTAACCTCTCAAAATAGCTTGACCCACTCAAGCTAGCCTCAAGTGCCTAATTTTGGGCTGTCAGCATTTCTCAGCTGCACACTTAAACAACGCTGACTTGCATGGGTCAGCTATCAGCATCGTTGAATATTATAGTCTAAGAATTTTGTATATAAGCCACGCATTTTTATTCAATAAACTCAGTGTTCTTCATAGACTCAATCCCATCAGACGTCTTCATTTATTTCTACCATCGCATTTACAGTGCGCACCGAAGGACCTCACTCTCCGCAGTCCAACTAGTTCAAGTGCTAGTTGCGACGACTTTTAGTAGTCAGTTTATGTACTGAATACTTCCCTTAACACAAACATTTTGGTGACCCCGACGTGAATTATTATTCTGAAGTTGTCAACTAGGCGACAAAGGATATTCAATCTACAAAATCCATACTTGAAGTTGTCAACAAGGCGCACACATCAAAGGAGTACCTACAATCTCCTAACTCAGATCACTATTCTGTGTTAGTGAGACCATCTGAATTTATCAACCAGGCGACATATCAGAATCAACAGTGTGCTCTCGTTTAGATAAACGACCACTAACAACAAAGTCCACCAAGCGACAAAAATAAGAAACAGATATACCATACATATTTGTAAAAGTCCAACAAGCGACAAAAATCAGACAAAAATGGCATCAGAAAAGTTAACCATCGATGAGTTACTTGATGTCCAGCAAGATATCGGCAATGAAATTGTACGGCTGATATCTAATTATAAAAAGGATTCCACTGAGAGAAAGTCTCAGATTGGTTATCACAGAGTTAAAAGCAGACACTCTCAACAAGAAATGGAGTTCTGTTCAAGAAAATGACGAAGTCATTAGAATATTCTGGCGAGCTACCAGAAAATCATCGAATACTTCAGCATACTTTGAGGACATAAGAACAACTGTTGTGAAGTGCTTAGAAGTAATGAAAGACGACGCTGACACCATAGTCAAACCACAAGTCACGAAGCTTGGGAGTGAAGAAGGACAGCGTCAGCAATCTCTGGCACCCTCGTCGGACAGCGTCAGCAATCTCTGGACCCTCGTCTGGACAGCGTCAGCAATCAGCCTTAGAATCCAAGGTGATTGCATTGTGCCGGCGACAAAGGGCAATGATCGCATCTCTGCATCGCACATTGCACCAAAGCACCCCTATTGAGCACACATCACTAGAGCTCATAACGAATTTATGGGCTCAAATCCAAGAAGTCCATTTTCGGCTGTATGAAGAAGTCGAAAATCCGGAAGAAAATGGATATGATACAAAGGAGTATCTACAGGCAGAAGAAGATGTTCAAAGGGCACTAGCTTCAAAAAACAATAAGCAGTGCACCAATGACATAAACTTGCCTCGTATAACCATCCCCAAATTTGATGGGGATATACTAAAATGGACACAATTCTTTCGATATGTTTGTGTCCATGGTACACAATACCAACATGCCAACAATTCAGAAAATGTGGTATTTAAAAACCAGCGTGATCGGTGAGGCAGAAAGATTAATACGCCAAATCGATTAATCGAAAACCACTCGACGGGAGCCTCTTGTGCAACCTCATCAACTGCAGGAAAGAATTGTCTCTATTGCAAGAAGTCCGATCATATTGTATTTCGATGCAGCGATTTCCGTGCAAAGACAGTCGCTGAGAGATTGAATTGGACTCAACGACAAAGGCTATGCGTCAATTGCCTAAAAGGAGATCACATGGCAAAGGGACACGACTCTTCACTACGAATTGAAGGCATCGGTGGACAAAAAAAGACAAGCAGAGCTCGTGCAAATCTGTTAGTAAAGTCATTACACAACGACTGAAAATGTGGTGAGGCGTCTATTCCTTATCTTCTGGCTTCCTTCAGTAACTGCAAGAAAGAATTGTCTCTGTTGCAAACAGCACAAATAAAACTCTGTACGAGCAATCATTAAGCAACTCGAAGCAAATACAGAAACTGGACACCATGCTCCAGTTTCTTGAACAAAGAGTTCGTGTTTTAGCTAGTGGAAGCAAAACACACAGTCATGTCAAGAACGACTGAAAATGTGGTGGGGCGTCTTTTTCCTTGTCTTCTGGCTTCCTTCAGTCAACTGCAAGAAAGAATTGTCTCTATTGCAAGAAGTCCGATCATCTTGTATTTCGGTGCGGTGATTTCCGTGCAAAGACAGTCGCTGAGAGATTGAATTGGACTCAACGACAAAGGCTATGCGTCAATTGCCTAAAAGGAGATCACATGGCAAAGGTTTGCCCAATCAAATCTAACTGCTTCAAGTGCCAAAAAAGACACAATACGCTGCTGCATTTGGAAAATTCCTCACTGGAGCAACAAAGGCCAATTGTAGCCTCAGCATGTAGCAAGAACATAAATCTACTTGCTACAGCAAAGGTAACAGTCCAAGGAAATAATGGACAACAAGCCACTTTCAAGGCTTTGCTGGATTCTGGATCTCAGATCAACATAATATCAGAACGACTCGCTTCTTTATTATTGTTGAAACGACACGACTCTTCACTACGAATTGAAGGCATCGGTGGACAACAAAAGACAAGCAGAGCTCGTGCAAATCTGTTGGTAAAGTCATTACACAACGACTTTACAATGCGGATTGAAACATTTATTCTACCGCATATTATTACGGATCAGCCAGCCCAAGCAATAAATGACAAAGATTGGAACATGCCAGCAAACCCACCATTGGCAGATCCCCAGTTCAATGAGCCTGGCAAAATCGACATGCTTATCGGTGCAGAACACTATTATGCACTATTGCTCCCACAACAACACAAAATACCCTCTGGTCCAATAATGCAAAAGACCAAATTGGGATGGGTTGTGGCCGGAAAAATGAAAAATTCAAGGATGTCATCAGCCATTTGTGCAGTAGCTACAGGAGAAGAAACGAATACCCTAATGGAGCGATTCTTCGGACAATTCACAATCTGGAAACCACAGAAAGGCATTCAGAGACCAGTTGGGAAAAGGAGTGCGAGAGACATTTCCGTAGAGAACTTGCAGACTGCAGCAGATGGGAGATTCATAGAAAAATGGCCGTTTTGCTGAACATTCTTCAGCCCCGTGGCCCTCGTTGGAGACTGCAGAAAAACGCTTCCTCGCGATAGAAAGAAGGACAGATCCAAAAATCTGGAAATCGTATGTGGACTTCATGACTGAATACGAACAATTGGGTCATATGAAAGTTGTCCCTCGAAAGCTCCTTCCAAAAGCTCATTACTTCATCCCTCATCATTGTGTGCTGAAACCTGACAGCAGCACAACAAAGCTAAGAGTTGTCTTCGATGCATCATGTAAGACATCGACAGGAAAATCCCTAAACGACATATTGCAAGTTGGACCCACGGTGCAAAGTGATCTCATGTCAATTCTCTTGAGATTCAGAACGCACAAATACGTATTCATGGCAGATATTGAAAAGATGTATCGCCAAATATGGATAAACCCGAATCACCAATTTAATCAGAT
>JAWNLQ010000668.1:0-25569 GCA_035042225.1 Drosophila incognita
CCTCACAGTATCTGGACAGGAAACTTACCTGGCGCAAACACATACAGATCACCACAGCAGCGTGTAGATCCAAGAGGGCGAAACCAACTGGACGAAGAAATCTTCCGAATATAAGAAAGTTGGAATTTTTCCACAGTAACGACAGCTTCAAATTTGGCTTGTATAAAAGCCTTGACAAATATTTGTTTTATTTTGTGGAACACCTACCAGGGTCACGATCAGGAACCGTAACAGTAGCATCCGGAGGAGCAATTGCTTTGGTTAAGCGACCATTTGATTCAGGTGATGTGTTAGCACCTGAATGTTGCATCAACGGTGTCAGCAATCACTGAATCGACCAAAATTTCGAGGAAGGAAGCAACAACATCCATGGGCATAGTGTTGTTATCGACGCTTCTATCGGGTATTTGTGAAGATGGGGAAGACAGATTAATCAATTCTAAATAAGGTACGGACTTTGTGGGCAGTTGTGAAGGGACGGGAAGTTCATTTGGGCCAATAGACAGCCTAAAATTGGCATTTTTACCCTTCGGAGATTCATTCAAAAGTTTCAAACATTTGAAATCATTTTCCTTAGAGAGAACCCATCGAAAAGTTTTTTAAACCTAACCTTTCACATGTCCACTTTAGACCCGATTTGGACTCAATCAGGTCAATAATACGGCCATTTAGGCCAGCACATTTTTCGTGTGATACGTTATCACACAGCCATCGACAAACAAAGCCCATCCTAATATTTGAACGGGCAATTTTTATTATAACAGACATTCGACTTAATTACAGGGGTAAATAATTTAAATTTATAAAAATCTGCTCAATTCGAACTGTTCTAAGTGTAAAATCATGTCATTTTATCGTGTCAGTCCCCTTGTTGTTAGTTACACTCTCGATGGGGTGCCACTTGATAGACTGAATGAAGAAAAGGAATTAGGTTTACTTCTTGATCACAGGTTAAAGTTCGAAAACCATATTAAATTGACTGTGAACAAAGCTTTTCAAGTTCTTGGTTTTATAAAGCGTTGGTCAAAGGAATTTCACCCTTGTACGTCCAATTCTGGAATATGGATGTTGTGTGTGGTCTCCACAATATCATATTCATCAAAGTAAATTGGAATCTGTACAGAAGAGCTTCTTACTTTTTGCTCTTCGTCGCTTTGACTGGGGTGCTCTTCCTCCATACCCCAATAGGCTGCTGCTTATTAACCTTCCCTCCCAACTAACCGTCGTGTTATGCTTGGAGTTATGTTTGTAGTTAAATTAATTAAAGGCGAAATCGATTCAGCAGCGTTGATGAGCCAAATAAACTTTTCTGTTCCTTTTAGACCTTCTCGCAATTTCTTTCCACTTTCCCTTAATCGCTGTACTACTAATTATAATGTATGAACCGTTTCGAGTACTCTGTAATGATTATAACAAATTATGTCATATAATCAATTCAGAGTCCTCCATTTCTATAATTATTAAATGCCCTGTAACGAACCTTTCAGTTCGGTTAGTTTTAGCTAGGCTAAAACTCAGTCGAGCTGTGGGATCGTGCAACAAATTTGTATCGGTTGCGTTTGCGGTAATTGACAACACGTTGGTTTGATGTATATAAATTTAAAGATTTTTATTTAGACCTTCACTTATGGCTAGGTATAATTATAGCTTATCCGGACACTAGTCATTTGTCCTTGAAAGCTCCTCGCTGATGGATCGTCCTGTTTCGATTCACCGGACTTGCACTGCCCTTCACGGATTTTCACTGGTGCACTGTTTCGCACTCGTAGACTTGTATGTCGTAAATCGCTTTTCACTGACTGACCCTTGGTGTGCAGTGACGCCCCCTTTTATAGGTCGGCTCGCGTCGGTGGCCCGGTTTTTGGGCGTTTCTCACGCTTTTCTGCCGACGTCGCACTCGCTTCTTTGGGGGCTTCCCACGCTTTTCTGCCGACGTCGCAATCGCTTCTTTGGGCATTTCCCACGCTTTTCTGCCGACGCTGCACACGTTGGGAGTAAGGCAGCGGTCACCTGCTTCCAGGTTGCTGCCCATTGGTGTCGCTGCAGTCGATGAGACTCGAGCAGCGGTTGCCTCACTAACTGCCTGATATGCCGTTCCATTCTCCCACGGCTTCCTGTGATCGCTGCAACTGGTTGAAATTAGAGCAGCGACCACCTGCTTCACGGCCGCGGCCCACTTGGGTCTCACGCTGTCCGATATGGAATGCGATGGTGGCGCACTTGCGCTCTCAATAGCCCCAAGTGGTGGTGTCAGTCGCTCCTCCATCCGGTAGCGTCCGCTGAGGAGCACGAGTGCTCTCGGTGGAAATCAGAGCCGCGTTCACCTGCCCACTGGGGGTCTCACGCTGTCATTATGGTGAATGCGCTGATTGCAGTGAGGTCCTTGTATAATATGCTGCTCGCTGGTTGCAGCTGATTTCGTCGTTGACGAAATATGCTGACGTGGCGCAAGATCCAATGTCGTCTGCTGCAATCGTTGGGAGGGCTGCCCATAGCATATGAGGCGGTTGTTGCGAGGGGCGCATGTAATTTTTGTTTGATTAAGTCTAGAAGTATGGCTTTTATTGTTATTAGTATATTTGACAAAGGTTTTTTTTTTTTTGGGTAGCCGGTCGTCTGAGGTCCAGTTCTTCTTCTTTGGTCACTGAGGGTGTCTCTGCGTTTAATGGTGGCTCTGAGGGTTGTGGTTCCTCGGCGCCTTCCTCGTCAGATGAGATGACAATGATCTCATCATCGGGATTCACGATGGGCACTCAGGGTGTGGTGTCTTCATCATCGGACACAAATGGGATGGTGTCTTCGTCGTCGGACACAAATGGGATGGTGTCTTCCTCATTGGGGTCTGCGACGGGCACAGAGGGTATGGAGTATTCATCGTTCAGGCGGCGGACATAGTAATCATCGTCGGATAGGCGGCCAGTTTCTGAGTTGTCATCGCTAGTCGAGCCTCTCTCTTCGACTTCCTCGACATCTAGGTCCCGCGACACGTACTGTGGCTTCGTTGAGTTTCGGGTAGTGGTGGCGCTATTTGGCTCAACCCGTGCGATCGGACGGTTCGGCTGCGGTGACGCCCTTGACTGCCGTTGTGTTTGGTGCGGTTGTAGCCTTGGTGTGCGGGCTATACGCACTTAGCGACGTACCTTTAGGTCAGTATTAGACTGTCGCCACACATAATTCCGTCCGTCCGAGTCAAAAATTGTGAATTTGGACTCATATGCAAATATGACTATGTTGTAGAAATCCAAATCCTTGTCCAAGTGGTTTTTGGCGATCGTCATCCAAGTCCCTTTGTTTTTTACGCTTGTAAATGGCTTCTTCCGTGGTACTCGGGCATTAAAGTCATGTTTGCGCAGAAACCTGCACACAGTTTCCACACAGCACTTTTTCCCTATTTCATCCTGTACCTGTTGAGTCAGTTTTGGAGCCGTTAGCTTGGGATTTCCCCTTATTTTCCTGGTGATCCTTCTCACCTCCTCTTCTGTGAAAATCCTGTTTGGTGCCATTCTGCCCTTGCCCTCAATCCGATTTGCGTCAACGAAACGCCGAATGATGTTATACACAGTTGAGTTGTTCAGATTGACCATTTCAGCTATTTGGCGATGTGAATATCCGTTTTTGTGGTGTTCCAGGATGATTTCCGTTGTGCAATGGTAATCTGTTTGTCCATAGTTCTTGTTGGCTTATTGCACCCAAGATGCAGGATAAAACTAAATTGACTACAAAGGATTAATCTATTTATACCGAAAATACTCAACTTTAGGTAAAAAAATCCGGGTTTTATGGCACCCAGGTGTTTAATGATTAAACCGAGTTGACGTGTAAAATTGATATGAACTGCTCTGATGGATGAGCAGGCTCTTTATTTATACAAAAATGCTTAGTCTAAATATGTGTAAAATGCAGCTGGATCGGGTCCTGTCGATGAAGGCAGCTGGATCGCGGCCTGTCGAAGAAGGCAGCTGGATCGCGGCGACCGTCGCCAGCAAATAACGGTAGTTGCGAATCCAACTTCAGCGGCAGGTACCGCGATGCACAAGGCTGGCCTGCATGGGTCAGCCATCAGCTGGTCAGAGCGTCACACGCTCATACTCGAACACTTACACAAGTAAATGTGTTCATTTTTTAACATTCTGCCAAGGGCCAGCCGAGGGTCGGCTTTATCATTTAATTATCAGGCCCGACAAACTTTATAGCTTGAAGCCTTCTTTTACAATGATTTTTCTTATCGTATATATTTATATATAGGGTGTTCATTTTTGAACACAGGTGTTTACAATGTACCTGATCCAAATGAAACCTGCCCTGAAAAGTAGGCAAAATTTTTACATAATCCTACCTAGCAGGTGTGGAAACCTCAGTTTATTATGGTCATCCATTCATATTGGTGGTTAATATATGTACCTACCATCGGTCTCTCGAATTTTTGAACAATAATGTATAATTAGCTTATGGCAGGCAATTCATTTTTTTTCTTTGACAATGAGCCAAATAAGGTGTGGGGCACTGTTTATTTTATTGTTATTATCTTTTATTTTTTTTATTTTAGAGGTTCTGAGTAGCTTGGCTTGCCAATTGACTTGCCTTATATTGCTTACATTCTTCGCATTGTTGGACATATGCTCTTGCGTCTCTATATAAGCCTGGCCAGTAGTAACGCGCTGCTACTCGGGCTATTGTTTTTCTGCTCCCCGTATGTTTCTCGGCAACGGTGTTGTGGTTCTCATCTAGAACTTGTGTCCTTTTCCCGGTTGGCACACACAATTTCCAGGCTGCAACATCCTCTATTCCAGTTCTATGAGTTATGTGCCTGTACAGTTTTCCAGACTTGTCCATGTAATCTGGAAACTTCCTCGGATTTTTCGTTATGGCCGTTTATATCCAGTGGCAGTTTTTATTTGCTTGGTGCATCGTGTCTCCCACAATTAAGATTGTCCGGCGTGCCTCCTTCCGGGGCTGTCGAGATTTGGCATCAGCAACACTTACTGCTGGTTTGACTGTCTTTGCTATGTACAGTCTCTCCTCCTGACGCTCTCGAATTCTTTTTCCACGGTATATTTATCCTTAGGCCTCCGCACTCCAAAACCGTTCCCATGCCAGACAGAAAATCCCATCCGAGAACTAAGCCATCGATGACTCCTGGGAGTATCAGTAGAGTATTATCCATACTACTTCTTCCGAGTCTGATCTTCACCTCGACTTGTTCTCGGATTCCGCTGTTTCGGACATCTGCCATGCGGACTCGCCGTTTGGTTGCGCATCGTCGGCCTACGTCGAACAGTCCACGAGCTAGCTTCTCGCTGATGAAACTACTCGTGGCCCCTGTATCAATCGTAGCCTTGGGCTGGCATTTGCCGATCTCTCCTGCAGGCTGCCAATTAGCGTCCTCGGTGGCGTACGAACTCCGATTCGTCCACATATCCAACAATAGTCCAGCATAGGATTTGTGCACTCTATTGCACGGTGTCCGTTCTGGCCGCAATATCTGCAGGCCATCGCTGGGTTATTTATGTGCGTTTGTCTGTTGTCGCGTTTCGTCTTCGGGGCTGGTCTGGGTCTCGTGTCGATTTCGACTCTCTCGTGGTACTATTTGGTGGTAGCGACTTCTCTGTGGTGGATCCATATGGCTCTATTGAGGCTCAACTTGCCTTCGCTGTGGAGTGTTGTAACTCGGGTGCTCCACTTCTCTCTGTCGGCCTCGAGTTCGTCAAACGCAGCTGCCAAATGCATCAATTCTGCCAAGTTGTTGAATTGACCTGGCCTGGCGTACGACCGTAGGTCTGGAAGGCTGTTGATGTAGATTTTGTGCAGTTGTTTGTCCGCCGAATACTGCAGTGGCCGCATTAGCGTCTGCATCTCTATCATATATACCTTAAATCGCTCGTTCATAGCCTGACGTCTTCGTGTAACTTCGTCCTTTAAGTTTACAAAGTAGTCTCTTGGCAAGAACTACTCTTGAAAACTCTGGACAAATGATATCCATCTCGTCCAATGCTGATTATTGGTTTTTGGATTATTATTACATACCATTTCAGTTCCATTCCCTGGAGTAGTTCAGGCATGGTCCTGGGAATTAGATTCAAGTCGAGTCCATATGTATCGGCTGACCACTCGACTTGCTCCAAGAATTCTAAAGGCTTAGTGGTGCCGTCGAAGCGAAAATTCCATTCCCGGACTTGTTTCGCTACCCTGGGGTATTCTTGCGACATATTTGGATCCTCCCCTTGAAGGGCGGCTTTCGTCTCGTATGGCGCGCTGCTGTGCTTGTTGTCGGTATGCTCAAATGGGCGACCTCGACGTACTGCGCCTTTTTTGCATCACCAACTTGTACTGTGTCCCTCGCCGGTGACGTGTAGCATTTAACCTGTAGTCTGCGAGCAGGTGTGGGTGTAGCTTCCAGAGGGGTGCACGCGCTGGCTCCGGCTGTATTGTTGGTAGGTGGTCGGGGTTCCATTGAAATTCCCTGGCGCTACGGGCTCGCGGTGCTACACAATAATAATTAAAAAAAAATCGCGTGCGGGATAAATTCGACCCATTTCTAGGAAGGAGGAGGGTAGGAAGGGAGGGAAGGGGGAAGTGGACCGCTCTAACACCTTAAATATGGAGGCGACACTCCTTTTCTGTCGTCGTGTGCGCTGGGCTGGTGTAGTGCCGCAGCCGATGCCCACCCTACCATGATCCTCCGGCACCTAATCATAATATATTTTTGGAGGATCCCTAAACACGACGACTATTCGAATCCTTCCCTGGTTGCTGTGACGTTGCATGACTCCCCAATAATTAGAATTTACTTATTCATTTTTTTTTCATAATAAACTAATTAACAAATTTATTCATTTTCATTTTTGTTTACGGAAGTTTTTCTGTCTTAATTTAATTTTTCTACCACTAGTATTAACTTCATTAATGGTACCAAAAAAAAATATAATAATAAAAAAAATTAAAATTAACTTCTATTTTAATTGTTATTATAATATATATATCCGACAATATTTTTTTTTTCTTTTAAATTGTGGGCTCTATTGAGTTATATATAATTTTGGGTAATTAACAATTTTCTTAATTCGAGAAATTACAAACAAAATGGGCTCGCGCAAACAACATTATTAGCTTATTTAACTGTCCACCAGAAAATTGTATATTATATTCAATATTTAATTATATATATGATTTTAACATTACTAGTTTTTCTTTTTTTTTTTTTTTGTTTACTTCATTGTGTATTACGCTCTTTATTGATATTAAGATTAAGACGTATTTAATTATATATTGGTTTATGTTTTCATATTAAACTTCATTTTATTGGTTTTGCATTCCAAAACATTTCAGTGGGTAATCTAGGGATTTATCTACTTAATGGGGTGGCATACTTTTATGCTGTATTTTTTTTCTTAGCTTTTCAAAACAAAACTCGCTCAGCTTCAGTCAAGCAGACAAAGAGAAAGCTTAGAACTCCCCAAAAATTAACTTTGAGCGAAAGCTGAGCGGGCTTTGGCTCTCTCTTCTTTGTCAGTTTAAGAGAGTTGTTCTTGTTTTTTTTTCTTTTACGTGCAATTATCTAACATTTTCGCACTCAATGACGCCGAGAAATCCACCGGCAATAAAATTTAGAATAATTATAAAATTAGGGAACAGAGGCACTTACTTGTTTGGTCTCCACATCCAAAAGATCTTTTGATGGTGGCTGCTCTGTACTCTGGGGGGAAGGGTTTATTAATTTTTTTAAAAAAACTTTAATGCCGGTAGCTATTTGTGTAATTTATATTTTTTTCTTGTTCCGCACTGTGTGAATGCTTTTATTTTTGTTATAGAAGTTATTATTCGTTTATCACTTACTGTTGCTTGCGGAGTTACTTAAGCTTAGTTACTTAGGGTAATATATTAATATTTATTCATTTGCTTCTTAAGTAATTATAAAAAAATTATTCAAAAAAAAATTAATTCACAAAAAAAATTAACTAAAAAAAATTTGATTGAAAACTATGAAATGTTAACTGGGTTTTTTGTTTTTCTTTCTTTTCTTGTTTGTGATCCCGCGGCGACTGTACTGCTTCTCTCGCCGTCCTCGTGCTCCAGATGAGTTACATAGAATTCGCTTATCTATGGCACACTGGGTCCATAGGTGCGATTAAAGTGTGGATTCACCAAAACAAAATTAACTTTTTATTTCCAAAAAAAAATTTTATTACTGTTTATTTTTTTTTTCAAAAACAATTGCGGAGGTTTTTTCTATTCTTTTTCTTCACCAAAAAAATGAATATTGTCTCACAAAAAAAATACTTGTTTTTCACACACGTGGTAACTTGTTCATTTATTTAAAATTGCGGAGGTTTTTTATTCTTTTTCTTCACCAAAAAAATGAATATTGTCTCACAAAAAAAAATACTTGTTTTTCAAACACGTGGTAACTTGTTCATTTATTTAAAAAACACTTTTGTTAACCACCGTCAGTTTCTTTATTAACTTGAGAAAAAAAATCTTGGGTTAGACCCGATAATTTTCTTCCAAACTCCACGAGGTGAGAGGAGCAACCAAAGAAAAAAAAAAAACCGCACACAAATTTTGTGTGTTCGAACTGATCTCCTTCAACATCCGAATCCCACTGCCCTGTAGATTAAAATCTTTTTCTCGGCCAAGCCTGTAAGCTGCTCGACGTTGTATTAATTAACCCTCTAGGGGGCGTCGCTAAAGCTCAGCAAAAGCTTGGCTTGGCAGTTAAAACCGTGGCCTAGTTTTAGGCAGGACCTTTACTTGGCAAGCGCACTACATTTTCCCCCCCACTAAAATCACGCTTGGGGTGGAACACAACGAGCGGGATTCACGCTTGCAGATAAAAGAGTCATTGCTTAATATCTTTCGCATGAAATTTGCCAACAAGTCTGCCTTGAGAATCTTCCAACTCGTAGTAACTATTACCAAATTTTCTACGAATTCGGGCTTTGACAAAGCTTGGGGCTAGCTTAGCATTGTAACCCTTCGCAAAGTTGCTTTGCTGAAAGTTGCGCCTGTAAACCTCTTGACCAACTTTAAATGACACTTCTCTGGCTCGCAAGTTGTATGCTTTTTCGTTCCGTGCGTGCTGTGTTTGCATGGTATCTTTTGCCTTACTACGCAGAAGATCAAAAGAGTCTTCTCGACTAAATTGTAGACTGCGATCATCTAACATGCCTAGAGTTCGCAATAATTTGTAGCTACTGCCGTTTGTGACCATATGTTGGCCAAATGCCAATTTGTAAGGGCTTGTGTTGATCGCTAAATGAAAGCTTGACCGAAGTGCACAACTTATGAAACTCAATTTCTCATCCCAGTTACGCTGGTTTGGATCAACATATGCCTTGATGGCTGAGAGAACGGACCGGTTGACTCTCTCGGACGCATTAGCCTGTGGAGAATAAAATGCTGTATAGGTATGGAAAATTTTGTATTTGTCTAACAAGGAGTTGAACGTTTTAGACTTAAACTGAACTCCGTTGTCGGACACTATGGTTTCGGGTATTCCGAAGCAGTGGAAGAGTTCTGATTCCAGATACTGTCGTGACAGCTTCCGCGGTACATTTTCGGACGGGCTTTAAAAATGGAAATTTCGACATATGATCCAGTACTACGAAAATACCTATATTCCCAGACTTGCTGCGTGGATAGGGTCCCAAAAAATCGACAAACAACTTTTGGAAGAACCTCAGTGGTTGACCAAGATTACCCATTTTTGGTTTCAATGTCTGATTGGGATGCTTAGTAGCCTTACAAATATCACAAGCATTTATATAGTTCTTAACATCTGTTACCATGTTTGGCCAGTAATAATATCTTCTGAGCTTTTCTAAGGTTTTGTTAATTCCTCCGTGCGCATGTAGGGGACCATCATGAACTGCTTTAAGAGCTGGCAATATTAGTGGCTGCGGCACCCAAAGTTTCCAGCATAAATCATCTGCTACCTTGGAGTCCGCTGCGTGCTCTGAACGACGGTAAATGTAATCACTTTCAATCTTTAGGTCTGGTAAGAGACGACTGAGTTGTGCGGATCTGATTTTTCAAGGACTCGTAGGCTGAGGACTTGAATTCCGGTGACTCTAAGTCGACTATTAAGCTGTTAAGCACAATGGAAGACAAATCTTCCGAATGAGTACGTGAAAGCGCATCGGGGACTATATTTTGGCTGCCTTTTTTGTGCTGTATCTTGAATGTAAACCCTTGTAACTTAAGAGACCAACGGGCTAGACGTGAACTAAGATCCACTTGGGTCATGAGCCATTTTAAAGATGCATGATCCGTGATCACAGTAAACTCTTGTCCTTCTATATAGGCCAGACAGAAAATCCCATCCGAGAACTAAGCCATCGATGACTCCTGGGAGTATCAGTAGAGTATTATCCATACTACTTCTTCCGAGTCTGATCTTCACCTCGACTTGTTCTCGGATTCCGCTGTTTCGGACATCTGCCATGCGGACTCGCCGTTTGGTTGCGCATCGTCGGCCTACGTCGAACAGTCCACGAGCTAGCTTCTCGCTGATGAAACTACTCGTGGCCCCTGTATCAATCGTAGCCTTGTGCTGGCATTTGCCGATCTCTCCTGCAGGCTGCCAATTAGCGTCCTCGGTGGCGTACGAACTCCGATTCGTCCACATATCCAACAATAGTCCAGCATAGGATTTGTGCACTCTATTGCACGGTGTCCGTTCTGGCCGCAATATCTGCAGGCCATCGCTGGGTTATTTATGTGCGTTTGTCTGTTGTCGCGTTTAGTCTTCGGGGCTGGTCTGGGGTCTCGTGTCGATTTCGACTCTCTCGTGGTACGTTTTGCTGTGTGTCCATCCACTATCCTCTGTCCGCATAAGCAGTGGCCAGTTTTGCATTGGCGCGGGCTCTATTTGGTGGTAGCGACTTCTCTGTGGTGGATCCATATGGCTCTATTGAGGCTCAACTTGCCTTCGCTGTGGAGTGTTGTAACTCGGGTGCTCCACTTCTCTCTGTCGGCCTCGAGTTCGTCAAACGCAGCTGCCAAATGCATCAATTCTGCCAAGTTGTTGAATTGACCTGGCCTGGCGTACGACCGTAGGTCTGGAAGGCTGTTGATGTAGATTTTGTGCAGTTGTTTGTCCGCCGAATACTGCAGTGGCCGCATTAGCGTCTGCATCTCTATCATATATACCTTAAATCGCTCGTTCATAGCCTGACGTCTTCGTGTAACTTCGTCCTTTAAGTTTACAAAGTAGTCTCTTGGCAAGAACTACTCTTGAAAACTCTGGACAAATGATATCCATCTCGTCCAATGCTGATTATTGGTTTTTGGATTATTATTACATACCATTTCAGTTCCATTCCCTGGAGTAGTTCAGGCATGGTCCTGGGAATTAGATTCAAGTCGAGTCCATATGTATCGGCTGACCACTCGACTTGCTCCAAGAATTCTAAAGGCTTAGTGGTGCCGTCGAAGCGAAAATTCCATTCCCGGACTTGTTTCGCTACCCTGGGGTATTCTTGCGACATATTTGGATCCTCCCCTTGAAGGGCGGCTTTCGTCTCGTATGGCGCGCTGCTGTGCTTGTTGTCGGTATGCTCAAATGGGCGACCTCGACGTACTGCGCCTTTTTTGCATCACCAACTTGTACTGTGTCCCTCGCCGGTGACGTGTAGCATTCAACCTGTAGTTTGCGAGCAGGTGTGGGTGTAGCTTGCCTTTCGGGCTGCACGCGCTGGCTCCGGCTGTATGGTTGGTAGGTGGTCGGGGTTCCATTCAAATTCCCTGGCGCTACGGGCTCGCGGTGCTACTTCAATAACTAAAAAAAAATCGCGTGCGCTAAATTCTCCCCATTTCTGGGAAGGAGGAGGGTAGGAAGGGAGGAATAGGGGAAGGGAGAAAGGGGGAGGTGGACCGGTCTAATACCTTAAATATGGAGGCGACACTCCTTCACTGTCGTCGTGTGCGCTGGGCTGCTGTAGTGCCGCAGCCGATGCCCACCCTACCATGATCCTCCTGCACCTAAACATAATATTCTTTGAGGATCCCTACACACGACGACTATTCGAATCCCTCTCTAGCTACCGTGCGTTGCATGACTCCCCAATGATTAGAATTTACTTATTCATTTTTGTTTTATAATAAACTAATTGACAAATTTATTCATTTTCATTTCTTTGTTTAAGCTTAATTATTTTCTAATTCTTATTTTTATTTTTCTAGCATTAGTGTAGACTTCAATATTTTGCTTGTGTGCATTATTTTATAATTGGTTACTTCTGGTGGGGTACCAACAAAAAAAATAAGCATAATAAAAATTAATGTTAAATCCTATTTTCATGGTTTGTATAATATGTTTCTGATAATATTTTTTTTCTTAAATTGTATACTTTATTTATTTATATATAATTTTGTGTATCTACAATGTTCCCTTAATCCGAGAAAATACTAAAAAAAAATGTGTACTCGCGCCAACAACATAATTCAATTATTTAACGATCTAACAAAAAAAAAGTTGTTCAAATGATATTTATTATCTATCTATATGTATAACTTTTTTAATCTTACTAATTCTTTTTTTTTCTTTGTTTTTCATTTTATATTAAGCTCTTTTATAATATTAAAATTAATATACAGTCGATTATTTATTTCTTTATATCTTCAAACTCCACTTCATTTTATTGGTCATGTTTATGCATTCAATTCATTTCATTAGGCATTTATGGATTTCTTGACTTTAATGTGCGGCATACTTTTCTGCTGTTTTTAGTATGTTCACTTAGCTTTTCATAAGCCCGCTCAGCTTCGCTCAATGATGTTAACGGGGAGTCATAAGCTCTCTCTCTCCCTGCTTGGCTAACGCTGAGTGAGTTTTTTTTTCTTGGACTCTCTTTCTTTTATATTTTAAGAGAGTTTTTGCACGTGCAAATTACTTTACATTTTCGCACGCTATAAAGTCGAAAAATCCACCGACAATAAACTTTCAAATAATTATTAAAATTATGGTACAGATGCACTTACTTGATTCGTCTCCACATCCAAAAGATCTTTTGTTGGGGGCTGCTCTGTCTCAGGGAAAATGGTGTATTAATTATTTAATGAAATTTTACTGCCGGTAGTTATTTACGTGTTTTTATATGTTCTTTTCACTGTGTCAATTAAGATTACTAATTACTACTAATTGATATTACCACTAAATTGATATTTTTTCTAATTACTTCGTAATTGGTAAAAAAAATTATTTCACAAAAAAAAATTAATCAAACAAAATTAATGCCAAAAAAAAATTAACTCAAAAAAAATTAAAGCCCAAAAAAAATTAATAATAAAAAAATTAGATTATAAACTATCAACAGTTATCTTGTGGTTCTTTTTTCTTCACTTTTGTTTGCTCCCGCGGTGACTGTACGCCTCCTCCCGATCATTAACTAGGATTAGCTCGAGTCTGCTTCCATCGGCGAATTGAATTGAATTTTTATTTCTTCACCAAACAACAATTGTATCGTTTTGTTTTTCAAAGAAAAATTTGCGTAGGTTTTTTTTTTTCTGTTTCTCTTCTGTTTGTCGCAGAAAACGCCTCTCCTTGTAGCGCAAATAACGTGCCGATTCGCACAGACAAAGAAAATGAATATTGTTTCTCACAGAAAAAAATTATATGATTTATTTTCTTTTCGCGAAGGGGGTACTTTTTCATTTATTTAAGAAAAAAAAACATACGACTTTTGATACTAAAAATTTTCCACGGTCAGTTCACAAAAAAAAATCTGGGGTTAAAACCGAGCTCCACCCACGTGTGTCTTTCTTTTTTTTTTCTTATTAACGAAAAAAAATTGCGAACAAATTTTTGTGTCTGAACCGATCGGTTACAACATCAGATTCCCACTGCCGTGACGATTACAAGCTTTGGTTCGCCAAGCCTGTGGGCGGCTCGATATTGTAATAATTTATCCCCTAGGGGGCGTCGGCAAAAGTTCGGCAAAAGCTCGGCAAAAGCTTGGCTTGGCAGTTAAAACCGTGGCCTAGTTTTAGGCAGGACCTTTACTTGGCAAGCGCACTACATTTTCCCCCCCACTAAAATCACGCTTGGGGTGGAACACAACGAGCGGGATTCACGCTTGCAGATAAAAGAGTCATTGCTTAATATCTTTCGCATGAAATTTGCCAACAAGTCTGCCTTGAGAATCTTCCAACTCGTAGTAACTATTACCAAATTTTCTACGAATTCGGGCTTTGACAAAGCTTGGGGCTAGCTTAGCATTGTAACCCTTCGCAAAGTTGCTTTGCTGAAAGTTGCGCCTGTAAACCTCTTGACCAACTTTAAATGACACTTCTCTGGCTCGCAAGTTGTATGCTTTTTCGTTCCGTGCGTGCTGTGTTTGCATGGTATCTTTTGCCTTACTACGCAGGAGATCAAAAGAGTCTTCTCGACTAAATTGTAGACTGCGATCATCTAGCATGCCTAGTGTTCGCAATAATTTGTAGCTACTGCCGTTTGTGACCATATGTTGGCCAAATGCTAACTTGTAAGGGCTTGTGTTGATCGCTAAATGACAGCTTGACCGAAGTGCACAACTTATGAAGCTTAATTTCTCATCCCAGTTACGCTGGTTTGGATCAACATATGCCTTGATGGCTGAAAGAACGGACCGGTTGACTCTCTCAGACGCATTAGCCTGTGGAGAATAAAATGCTGTATAGGTGTGGAAAATTTTGTATTTGTCTAGCAAGGAGTTGAACGTTTTAGACTTAAACTGAACTCCGTTGTCGGACACTATGGTTTCGGGTATTCCGAAGCAGTGGAAGAGTTCTGATTCCAGATACTGCGTGACAGCTTCCGCGGTACATTTTCGGACGGGCTTTAAAAATGGAAATTTCGACATATGATCCAGTACTACGAAAATACCTATATTCCCAGACTTGCTGCGTGGATAGGGTCCCAAAAAATCGACAAACAACTTTTGGAAGAACCTCAGTGGTTGACCAAGATTACCCATTTTTGGTTTCAATGTCTGATTGGGATGCTTAGTAGCCTTACAAATATCACAAGCATTTATATAGTTCTTAACATCTGTTACCATGTTTGGCCAGTAATAATATCTTCTGAGCTTTTCTAAGGTTTTGTTAATTCCTCCGTGCGCATGTAGGGGACCATCATGAACTGCTTTAAGAGCTGGCAATATTAGTGGCTGCGGCACCCAAAGTTTCCAGCATAAATCATCTGCTACCTTGGAGTCCGCTGCGTGCTCTGAACGACGGTAAATGTAATCACTTTCAATCTTTAGGTCTGGTAAGGACGTCTGAGTTGTGCGGATCTGGTTTTTCAAGGACTCGTAGCCTGTGGACTTGAATTCCGGTGACTCTAAGTCGACTATTAAGCTATTAAGCACAATGGAAGACAAATCTTCCGTATAAGTACGTGAAAGCGCGTCGGGGACTATATTTTGGCTGCCTTTTTTGTGCTGTATATTGAATTTAAACCCTTGTAACTTAAGTGACCAACGGGCTAGACGTGAACTAAGATCCACTTGGGTCATGAGCCATTTCAAAGATGCATGATCCGTGATCACAGTAAACTCTTGTCCTTCTATGTAGGCCCTAAATTTTTTTACTGCCAAAACAGCCGCATAGCACTCCTTCTCCGTGACCGTATACTGCCTTTGGCATCGATTAAGTTTTCTTGACATGAATGCAATCGGCACCTCGTCACCCTCACTATTGGTCTGCATCAACACAGCTCCAACTCCAGTGTGACTAGCGTCACAATGTAATGAGAAAGGCTGAGCGAAGTTAGGGCTATGCAATACAGGAGCCGAACACATGTGATTCTTTAGGGACTCGAATGCCTGTTGGGCTTCGTCGGTCCATTCAAACTTTCGCTTTGTCTTTAGTGTATCGGACAATGGAGAAGCGATAGCTGCGTAGTTTTTGATAAATTTGTGATACCAGCCAGTCATGCCAAGGAACCTACGAACTTGCTTTACTGATCGTGGTATGGGAAAGTCCCTTACAGCGGATATTTTTTCGGGATCGGTGCTAATGATGCCATTGCCTATAACATGACCCAGATACTTAACCTCCGATCTGCAGAATTTGCTTTTCTCAACATTAAGCGTTAGATTAGCGCGAGTTAAATTAGACGCAACTATGGACAGGACTTCCAAATGATGATCGAAGCAATCGGAAATAATCAATAAGTCATCTAAATATATAAACACCTCATTACGCAAATGTGCCGGAATTATTTTATCCATCAGTCTGGACATAGAATGTGGGGCATTAGTGAGCCCGAAAGGCATGACCACAAACTCGTACAATGGCCGACCAGGAACGGTAAAGGCGGTCTTGTCGCGAGAGTTTGGGTGGAGTGGTATTTGCCAGAAGGCATCCTTAAGGTCAAGGCTTGTTATATACTCAGCTTTCGGCAATCTACTCAAGATCCCATCGATTAATGGCATAGGATATGCATCTTTTACAGTAACTTCATTAACCTTTCTGCTATCAATGCATAACCTAACTTTTCCGGGCTTTTTAACCAATACAACTGGGGAGGACCAGGAGCTGTTTGATTCCTGAATCACTCCAAGCTGTAACATCCGGTCGAGTTCCTCGTACATTAGCTTCTCCGTAGCAGGCGACACTGCATAATGACGCTGCTTTATAGGTTTAGCCTCTGCCACATCAATCACATGTGAGATTAGGGTCGTTCTACCCAATCCTTTTGTTGTAAATGAGGGGAACAAACTTATAGTTTTCTGTAGCAGTTTTTGTTGTGTTGGAGTCAACTCTCGAATTGTCGGATCGCTTAGTGATGAAATATTCAGGCTTTTTGTCGTTAAATGTAAGGGTAATAAATCGAAAACTGTCCAAAAGTCAATGCCAAGGTAAAGGTCTGCAGCTAGTGAAGGAACTAAGTAGAACGTCAAATTCTTAGTCTCTTCCCTGAAGGTTACTTCTGCAATTACTTTGCCCAATATGTTTTGACCTTTTCCGTCAGCTGTCCTCACTTTTGCGTTCATTGGCTTATACTTTAGATCTCCAAGAAGGAGCTTAGAAGCGAAACTACCCCCGATACAGCTGACCGAAGCCCCAGTGTCCATAAGTCCTACCATAGTTTTACCGAAAAGCATTACCTGGGCATGAGGGCGTAAGTCATTAGGTACGGCTATTATTGAAGCTAACAGCGATTTTTTTTCCATACGGCATACATTTTTAAAATCATTTCTACGACGTTTTGAACGATTTTTTTGTAAGTCTGGTAAGTCAACATGATTGTTGAAGAGTAAGTCTGGTTGAAGGGATTGACATGAGGCTGGAATCGACGTGGTTAGTCGGTATTGGTCGCTTTGTTGACCAACTGTTTGCGTACACCTCTCTGTGGTGCACGGGCGTGATAGTTTTTTGGAACGCTTGCAGTGCAGTTTCTACAACTGGGTTTGTACGTGTCTGCTTTTCCGCAACCATAACAAAATACTTTACGCTCTGCCATACACTCTTGGTATCGGTGACCCTTTCCGGCGCAGTTCCAGCAGGACAAATCCACCACTGACAAGTCATACTGAACATCGGATGCAGTTTCTTCGTCGGGGACCATCTCCGATTCGGTCTCGGAAATGGCATTCACGAGACGTCGAGGTACAGCCGCTGATGGCTTTGCTTTTGCAACTGATTGAAAGAAAATTTCTCGCGTCCGAACTAGGTGCCGCAATTCCTTCACAGTGTTAGCTTGCTCATATAATATCTCATGCTGAATGTCAGCCAACAAGTTGGCTCTTAAGGTTTCTACTAATGACCTTTCAGACATGGGCTCTGACAGTTTGTCAGCTAACGCAGCTATGATCCCATAAAAATCATCAAATGATTCATTTGATCTTTGCTTTCGATGTTCTATTTCGGTTCGAATATTCCTGTCAGTCCGGTCATCCTTAAACTGCCCACGAAGAGCAACGCACAGGTCTTTCCAGTAAACTTCCGGGACACTTTTATGATAGCGCCAGTACCATTCACTAGCGCTGCCGTCAAACAAGTTACTGGCATATCTGGCCGTCAATTCAAAGTTGCCATCCAATGTTTGCTTTGTTAAAGCTTCTACTCGATATAAAAAATCTTCAATGGACATCGTGGCCTTGCCGGTGAACCTAATTTTCCAATTAGCCATTATCTGACTTATTCGATCTGGCCGAATGTCAAAACCTAATCTACCATTAACAGGAGTAATGGTTGCTGCCGACTGCGACCTATCACCACCAGTATGAAGAGAGTTTTCGAAATGTGGTGTCGGATTGGTTGTAAAAGCATTCCTTGCTGCCTGATTTTGAGCTAAGCCCGAAGTCGGTACCATTGGAGAAGGCAACCGTAAGATTGGCTCTGTCGCTTGATTTCCTATTTCAGACGGAGGCCGCAAGTGAGAAAGAGATACATTCGCCGGGTCAACAGTTGGACTAACTCTCAGACCTTCGGAAAGGGCTTGGACCAACCTGTTCGTTTGGTCGGTCAAACTAGTAGCAATCAGACGGGTTTGCTCGACCATAGCCACTCTTAAAGTTTCGGCCATCGATTGTTGTATCGATTCCATGTTTGGTATCTCTTGCCGAAGAGTTGCTGAGCCCTGTGACAAATTAAGATCTTCAGCGTTGCGCATTTCGGCTTGATCGGAATTTATAACCCGTTTCGCTTGAGCTCTGGTCTGAAGGGACTGAAATGTTGAGGGCCTTCTTGCATTGGACGTAGATGGTCCAGCGGGACTAAGATTCTCAGTTGAAGCCGAAGTTAGGCGTGTCAGACTCTGATTACAAATTGGGCACGCCTTCCTTTTGCTGCCTTGGGAATTAAAGCACGATCGGTGAAAGTAATGGCCACAAGAGGTTGCTACTAACTGAGCTTGGAAAACTATTATTTCCGAACAGATGAAACAATGTTTCCCTGTGTCACTAGTTTGAGTTAAGTCTTCTGTACTATGAGACAGAACCATCTCGATAATTGACCTAAGGAAAATGTGACTAACTACAACTAGTCACTACTTATTAATTTTGATAGATAGAGAGCCAAAAGAAAATTTTTAAAAATAACGAAGTTGTACGTAATAAAGATATCGTTAATAATATGGGAGTCATGCAACTGACCGTCAACTAGAAAAGACTTCCCTTTAGTTATTTAAGGTGATGAAAAGGGAAAGAAATTATAAGGAGAATCAGGAACTATTGTCAACTTTGCGGCGGATTGCGATTTAAAATCTGCTTAATCCTCGTCCAGCAAAATTGCTTAAAGCTTCTGAAATGGAAAGTGGGCGAAAGGAACACTGGTATCTGCATAAACAGTCGTACCAGTAGTGTTTAATTTATATCAAAGATAAATTATAGGGGATGGCTGCAGCTCAATACTCCGCAAATCCAATAAACGACCTATAAAACCTTCAAAGTAGTAAACAAGGGATATAAAGTATAGACTATTATTTGACAACGGAGTTATATCCAATAAAAGTTATAACACATCCAGTAAATCAAAGTCTATACCCATTAGCTATTGGACCTATAATGCTAGGCCATGAAATCTATAGAATTGTCTTGGATCCATAGCATATTCCAATAACAAGGACAAGGGGTTAATTAAGAGAAGGATGGGAGGGAGGATAATACATCGAATTATTTAAGTGTCAGGTGTTTTGACAAAATTTCTTTCATCGAAGTTCGTTTCGATCGAGGCCTTCTTCGGGCCCCACGACCCTGAGATTAAGAGTCTCATGCTCTACCGACTGAGCTATCCGGGCCTTCCTCGGCCTTCTTCGGGCCCCACGTTGGGCGCCATTTTAATTATCTGTAGCATTCAACCTGTAGTTTGCGAGCAGGTGTGGGTGTAGCTTGCCTTTCGGGCTGCACGCGCTGGCTCCGGCTGTATGGTTGGTAGGTGGTCGGGGTTCCATTCAAATTCCCTGGCGCTACGGGCTCGCGGTGCTACTTCAATAACTAAAAAAAATCGCGTGCGCTAAATTCTCCCCATTTCTGGGAAGGAGGAGGGTAGGAAGGGAGGAATAGGGGAAGGGAGAAAGGGGGAGGTGGACCGGTCTAATACCTTAAATATGGAGGCGACACTCCTTCACTGTCGTCGTGTGCGCTGGGCTGCTGTAGTGCCGCAGCCGATGCCCACCCTACCATGATCCTCCTGCACCTAAACATAATATTCTTTGAGGATCCCTACACACGACGACTATTCGAATCCCTCTCTAGCTACCGTGCGTTGCATGACTCCCCAATGATTAGAATTTACTTATTCATTTTTGTTTTATAATAAACTAATTGACAAATTTATTCATTTTCATTTCTTTGTTTAAGCTTAATTATTTTCTAATTCTTATTTTTATTTTTCTAGCATTAGTGTAGACTTCAATATTTTGCTTGTGTGCATTATTTTATAATTGGTTACTTCTGGTGGGGTACCAACAAAAAAAATAAGCATAATAAAAATTAATGTTAAATCCTATTTTCATGGTTTGTATAATATGTTTCTGATAATATTTTTTTTCTTAAATTGTATACTTTATTTATTTATATATAATTTTGTGTATCTACAATGTTCCCTTAATCCGAGAAAATACTAAAAAAAAATGTGTACTCGCGCCAACAACATAATTCAATTATTTAACGATCTAACAAAAAAAAGTTGTTCAAATGATATTTATTATCTATCTATATGTATAACTTTTTTAATCTTACTAATTCTTTTTTTTTTCTTTGTTTTTCATTTTATATTAAGCTCTTTTATAATATTAAAATTAATATACAGTCGATTATTTATTTCTTTATATCTTCAAACTCCACTTCATTTTATTGGTCATGTTTATGCATTCAATTCATTTCATTAGGCATTTATGGATTTCTTGACTTTAATGTGCGGCATACTTTTCTGCTGTTTTTAGTATGTTCACTTAGCTTTTCATAAGCCCGCTCAGCTTCGCTCAATGATGTTAACGGGGAGTCATAAGCTCTCTCTCTCCCTGCTTGGCTAACGCTGAGTGAGTTTTTTTTTCTTGGACTCTCTTTCTTTTATATTTTAAGAGAGTTTTTGCACGTGCAAATTACTTTACATTTTCGCACGCTATAAAGTCGAAAAATCCACCGACAATAAACTTTCAAATAATTATTAAAATTATGGTACAGATGCACTTACTTGATTCGTCTCCACATCCAAAAGATCTTTTGTTGGGGGCTGCTCTGTCTCAGGGAAAATGGTGTATTAATTATTTAATGAAATTTTACTGCCGGTAGTTATTTACGTGTTTTTATATGTTCTTTTCACTGTGTCAATTAAGATTACTAATTACTACTAATTGATATTACCACTAAATTGATATTTTTTCTAATTACTTCGTAATTGGTAAAAAAAATTATTTCACAAAAAAAAATTAATCAAACAAAATTAATGCCAAAAAAAAATTAACTCAAAAAAAATTAAAGCCCAAAAAAAATTAATAATAAAAAAATTAGATTATAAACTATCAACAGTTATCTTGTGGTTCTTTTTTCTTCACTTTTGTTTGCTCCCGCGGTGACTGTACGCCTCCTCCCGATCATTAACTAGGATTAGCTCGAGTCTGCTTCCATCGGCGAATTGAATTGAATTTTTATTTCTTCACCAAACAACAATTGTATCGTTTTGTTTTTCAAAGAAAAATTTGCGTAGGTTTTTTTTTTTCTGTTTCTCTTCTGTTTGTCGCAGAAAACGCCTCTCCTTGTAGCGCAAATAACGTGCCGATTCGCACAGACAAAGAAAATGAATATTGTTTCTCACAGAAAAAAATTATATGATTTATTTTCTTTTCGCGAAGGGGGTACTTTTTCATTTATTTAAGAAAAAAAAACATACGACTTTTGATACTAAAAATTTTCCACGGTCAGTTCACAAAAAAAAATCTGGGGTTAAAACCGAGCTCCACCCACGTGTGTCTTTCTTTTTTTTTCTTATTAACGAAAAAAAATTGCGAACAAATTTTTGTGTCTGAACCGATCGGTTACAACATCAGATTCCCACTGCCGTGACGATTACAAGCTTTGGTTCGCCAAGCCTGTGGGCGGCTCGATATTGTAATAATTTATCCCCTAGGGGGCGTCGGCAAAAGTTCGGCAAAAGCTCGGCAAAAGCTTGGCTTGGCAGTTAAAACCGTGGCCTAGTTTTAGGCAGGACCTTTACTTGGCAAGCGCACTACAGACGCTCTGCCTGAATCGCCTCCAATTCCGCAATCCGCGTGCTGTGTGGTGGTCAGGATTCGTGAGTGTCCACCCACTCTCCGAATTGTCGACGCATAGCGTCCAGTGTGCCACTCAGCTCCACTTGGAATTCTTCTCCATACTTTACAACTTCCTCCTTTTTGAGGTTGTACACCCACGCGCGAACCATATTTATTCTTTAATATATTTAATTATGTGTCAACTATCACAACCACCATTGTTGGGCGCCAGTTGTAACGAACCTATTTACTTGCCGGGCTAACGCTCAGTCGAGCTGTGGGTTCGTGCAACAAATTTAGAAAATTGGAAAATGCGACAGTTGAATCAGTTGGAATCAATTAATTACACTTATAATTCCGCTTAATGTTTGTGTTTATTTCCTTTGACAATTCACTGAGGCCTTGGCTTGTTTCGGTAAGTGGTCCTGTTCGGGAATGTCGGTTCTAGGCACCCCGTACATCAGTTACGCAAGACTGCGGCTTCGCGCTGCTCCGACAGCTTACCATACGGTGCTCCGTTTGACCAAACGGATTCGCACGTATACTGTCTAACGCAGGCTTGTTATCACACGCTTAGCTTGGAACTATGTACGCCTCGCCTCGTAGCACAACTTAAAAGTGGCAAGGATTCACTACTTTATCGTTTTAAGGACCTCAGTGTCCTGTATTGGTAATATTCTTCACTCGCTGTTTTATTTCGCAGCCGCACTCGCGTAGATGTTGTTCGTAGCTCCCGCTTACGAACTTCGACTTTGAATTATTGGGCAGCGTTTCCCCTTTTCACTTTGGTATGTCTTAACTCGAACTGGACTCCGTCAGAGGTTCCGCTTTGCGTATCGGATCTGGCTCTACTATCCTCAGTGTGTTTTCGGCGCTCTTTATATAGCCCGCGTCGTAGCCTTTTGTCGGGACTGTACCAGAAATCACGCGATCGCCTCGGTGGCATGATTGTCTGATGTGCAGTTACTGTGAGGGGCGCATATAGCACACATAAATATATAAACCTATATATTTATTTGCCATCGCTTTATGGCTCCTCACACTCCCCCGTTGTTATACTTGATGTTTTTATTTTATTTATGTATATATATATATATAATTACGTTTTTGGAGAGTGCTGTACCGGCGGCGCCAAATGAAGAAACTGACAACGGGTTTTTTAAGGATAATATAAATTTTTATTTAAATGAACAGACGTCCTCTCCGCTTCGCGTACAAAATAACTCCCCCCTTATGCTAGTGGTTTATTTAAAATGAAAACTCGTATTTGCCTCTTCTGCGACGTTGCAGCTGTGTCGCTGCTATCCTATTGGTGGAGGTGTCGGATGGCCCGCTTGGGTCTGGCGATGGCCCACTTGAGTTTCATGCTAGCTCACTTGTAGAGTGCACTGACGGAGTTTAATTCGGATGGCCCACTTGAGTTTCATGCTAGCTCACTTGTAGAATGCACCGACGGGTCTAATGGTGGTGTCGGTTGTCCGTTTGGGTTTCATGTTAGCCCACATGTAGAATGCATCGACGGGTCTAATGGTGGTGTCGGTTGTCCGTTTGAATCACACGATGGACTTCTTGTAAAATAGGAGAGGTGTTGTATTACACTTTTGGTTGTGATCGCTGGATCTGTTGGATTTGTTTATGTGTATGCTGAGACGGCGTTTCTTGTGCGCTGCTGTTGCGGTCGCAGTGTGCGTGGACATGAGAGATCTGCGTGATCTGGATATGTCACTTCCTCATCCCTTAGAAATGAGCTTGTCCTCAAGCGTTAGAGTATAGGGTATAGCTGTAAGTTGTCGTTGGCGTTTTCGATGGATGCTTGGTTTTCTTGTTCGACGTGTGGTGTCGGTGCTGTACTATTCTTACATTTAATTATTAGTTGTTTAGGTAAATTTTTGAATTTGAACAAAAAATAGCCTATTATTACTATTGACAAAATTGTCACTAATGTTAAGCTTATGATTATTTATTTATTTATTTATTTATTTATTGTCGACTAAAAGTCAGTCGACACCAAAAATACAGAAAGCTTAAGAAATTTAATTTAATTTAATTAAAATAATATAAAAATTATAAATATATTTAAAATAAGGAAGATTAAAAAGATTAAAATTATTATTTCTGGGGGTATTTAAAAGCAAATTGGTCCAACATTTGTTGCATGAATTGGGGAAAACCCAGAAAAACCCAATTAGACCAAAAATAATTTGAAAGAGTTAGTAAGAATTAGTCCGCCACCAGTGCATGCAAAAAAGTTATTCCCGAGATAGGGCATTTAAAATAGAGTTTTTAATTATAGAAATGGAGGACTCTGAATTGATTATATAGTATAATTTGTTATAATCATTACAGAGTACTCGAAACGGTTCATGCAAGGAATAATTAGTAGTACAGCGATTAAGGGAAAGTGGAAAGAAATTGCGAGAAGGTCTAAAGGGAACAGAAAAGTTTATTTGGCTCAACAACGCAGCTGAATCGATTTCTCCTTTGATTAATTTAACTACAAACATAACTCCTAGCATAACACGACGGTTAGTTAGGGAGGGAAGGTTAAGAAGCAGCAGCCTATTGGGGTATGGAGGAAGAACACCCCAGTCAAAGCGGCGAAGAGCAAAAAGTAAGAAGCTCTTCTGTACAGATTCCAATCTACTTTGATGAATATGATACTGTGGAGACCACACACAAGATCCATATTCCAGAATTGGACGTACTAGGGAAGTGAAAAGTATCTTGGTCGTATAAGGGTCATCAAATTCCTTTGACCAACGCTTTATAAAACCAAGAACTTGAAAAGCTTTGTTGACAGTCAATCTAATATGGTTATCGAACTTTAACCTGTGATCAAGAAGTAAACCTAAATCCTTTACTACATTCAGTCTATCAAGTGGCACCCCGTCGAGAGTGTAACTAACAACATGGGGAGTGATACGATAAAATGACATGACCTTACACTTAGAGCAGTTCAGGTTAAGCAAATTCACTTTGCACCAAGACAAAAAGGAAAATAAGTCCGCCTGCAATAAGCAATGAGAGGACATATCATTATACGCCAGGCACAACTTGACATCATCAGCATACATTAGTATGTTAGAGTACAAAATAACAGAAGGAAGGTCATTAATAAATAAGTTAAAAAGCACTGGACCAAGGTGACTACCCTGGGGTACACCAGAGGTGACTAGGATAGGTTTAGAGAGCACAGATTTGAAAACAATTTTTTGAGTTCTGTTACTCAGATACTCCGAAATCCAAGTCAGAAGGTTATTATTATTATAATTGGGGATATTTTGCACTGCGACCTATAAGGTCTATTGTGCCCCCTTACTGAGCCTACAGCTCTTCCATCAATCCCAATTCCTGCACGAATGCCAGAATTTTTGTTGGGTTGAGGGTTTCTATTT
>JAWNLQ010000682.1:0-10489 GCA_035042225.1 Drosophila incognita
CGCGCTGCCTAAACACAGGTTCAGTCCCACTCGGTTCGTAGGTTTGTGCGGATTCCGCCTGTTACTACAACCCAAGCGTGGCAAGGATTTACACTTCTCACTAATTTCAGGACCCCAATGTCCTGCGTTGTCCTTGTTGCTACTTGTTGGTGTATCGTCCTGGCAGCGTCGAGTCCTTCGATGCTCCTTGGTTGTGTATCGTTCTGTTCCATATTCACATTCACACTTATGTTGTTCACTGTCGTTTACTTTTCCGCTACACTCGCGTAGATTTGGTTCATAGCTTCCGCGCTTCTGAACTCTGATTTTTGGACCCCCCTTCAGTGTGCTGCGACACCGTTTTTATAGGCCTGCGTCGCAGCCTTTTGTCGCGACTGTACCAAAGATCATGTCGGTCAAGATATGTGCCGTATGTCGAGCGCAATATCGCCATCCATACTCACACTAACGGCTGGCGCCAGCAAATGGTAGTGGAAAATTTCCAAAGATCACGCCACCAATAAAAGGGGGCGTCGCAGACCACCAAGGGCAGTCAGTGAAAGATCAGAGTACGAGTCGGTACAAGTGTAGTGGAAAACAGTGCGAAAACCCAACAGTGGAATGTCGGCGAGGGAACACAGTGGAATGTCGGCGAGGGAACACACCAAATAGACTATAAAGAACCAATAGCCATATCTAGCAATAAGGACAGAATAAAGATCCTTTGAATATACAAAACCACCGTGTTTTCAATTGTCGTGATCGCAACTAACCAAAATTCGTTGCACCCCACAGCTCGACTGAGTTTTAGCCCAGCTAAAACAGGATGAACTAAAAGGTTCATTACAATATATTTTTTTTGATATACAGTGGCGGACACCTTATTCTGATCAGCGTCAAAGAAAAAAAGGAATTGCCTGCCATAAGCTAACCATTCATTATTTTTCAGAAATTCCAAAGACCGATGGTAGGTATATATATTAACCACCAATATGAATGGATGACCCTAATAAACTGAGGTTTCCCCACCTGCTAGGTAGGATTATGTAAAAAAGTACCCTATTTTTAGGTCAATGTCAATTTGAATCAGGTACATTGTGGACACCTGGGTGCCATAAAACCCGGATTTTTTACCTTAAGTTGAGTATTTTTGGTATAAATAGACCAATCCTTCATAGTCAGTTTAGTTATATCCTGCATCTCGAGTACAACAAGCCAACAAGGACTATGGGCAAACGGTCTACCATTGAACTAAGGAAACTAGTCCTGGATCACCACAAAAAAGGATATTCACATCGCCAAATAGCTGAAATGGTCAATCTGTGCTACTCAACTGTGCGTAACATCATTCGGCGCTTCGTCGACGAAAATCGGATCGAGGACAAGGGCAGAAAGGCACCAAACAAGATATTCACCGAACGGGAAGAGCGAAGGATCATCAGGAAAATAATGGAAAATCCAAGGCTATCGGCTCCAAAAGTGGCTCAACAGGTGCAGGATGAAATGGGGAAAAAGTGCTGTGCGAAAACTGTGGGCAGGGTTCTGCACAAACATGGCTTCAATGCCCGAGTACCACGGAAGAAGCCCTTTATAAATGCGAAAAATAGAGGGACTTGGATGACGTTCGCCAAAAAACACTTGGACAAGGATTTGGAGATCTGGAACACAATCATATTTGCATATGAGTCCAAATTCACCATTTTTGACTCGGACGGACGGAATTGTGTGTGGCGACAGTCCAATACTGACCTGAATCCCAAACACGTAAAGGCAACAGTCAAGCATGGTGGAGGAAGTGACATTTCATGGGTATGTATCTCGTCAGCCGGATTCCGGAATTTTGTGATTTTTGAAACAACAATGGACAAGAATGTGTACTTCAACATACTAAAGAAAAATTTAGTCCAAAGTGCCGAGAAGGTAGGAATCCGACGTACTTTCCGGTTTAACCAGGACAACGATCCCAAGCATAAGGCCAAGATAGTACAGTCCTGGCTCATGAGGAACTGCCCCCACATGATAATTCCGCCGGCCCAGTCTCCAGATTTAAATGTCATTGAGAATTTGTGGGCTCTGCTGGAAAATAACATCCGACAGCACAGAATATCCAGCAAAGAAGAGCTCAAAAATGCTCTGCGGGAAGAGTGGAGCAAGATCAGCCCAGAAACTACCAGGAAGCTGGTGTCTTCGATGAATAATAGATTAAGGGAAGTAATTAAGGCTAAAGGATATAATACTAAGTATTAACATCCTTATTTAAGTTAATATACGCCAAATATATTATTTTGTTTATAATGTTCCAAATGAAAAATATGCCTAAAAGTATGCTACATTTTTATAATCGTACCTAGCGGGTGGGGAAACCCCAGTGTATTGGGGTCATATATTAATTTTGGTGGTTAATATATATACCTACCATCGGTCTTTGGAATTTCTGAAAAATAATGAATGGTTAGCTTATGGCAGGCAATTCCTTTTTTTCTTTGACGCTGATCAGAATAAGGTGTCCGCCACTGTATGTATTACTCTACGTTTTTTTTCAGTTTTTTCCCCTTCGCCATGCTTACTATTCTCGTAGACCCGAGTCCCATTCCTTGTTGACGCCTTGACCCGGTATCGCCGACCCCCGTGTCCCCGGGTGTTGCTCCACGTGCTCCTTGACTGCCGCAGGCCATGCCGTCGGGTGCAGTTCTCGCCAGCCTACCTCCGACTCCGGCGTCGACTGCTGCCGTTGGAGCGGTGGCCGTGGTGGCCCGTGGGTCGTCGCGGGGTTCGAAGCCTGGCGCGATAAATTTGGGCATCGGTTGCTGTGGGGCACATGGTTGGGCGGCTCATCCGCTGTTAGCGGCCAAGTGGGTGGCGGTGGCGGTGGTGGTGGTGGTGGCGGCGTCTCTACACGTCCCGGTCTTGGGAATGGCTGTTGAGTGGGCCGGTAGTTGGGCGGCTCATCCTCGGTCAGCTGCCAAGTGGGGGGCACCTCCACATCTTCGTCACAGACGATCACCATGGTGACGGTGTGGATTTGCCATCCCTTGTGGTTGCTTGTATTCCGCCGTCGCCGTGGTTATTCGTGGTTTCTTCTTCGGGGCCTCAGGCTTCTTCAACGAAAATGACTAATGTCACCAACAGCTACAAGGAATGTGTGCCATCACCATCCCCAAGAAGATTCACACTGTATCTAGATGATGGTTGATCACCGATTCAACGGCCGGGAGACTGTTTAGGTTCATATAATCAAATCAGAAGCTATTTATACGTGCGCTGCAGATTGCGCAGACACACAGCAAATAAGTATATGTCAGCAAATAATATTGGGAACACTGCACTCAATAGCATTGGGTCAGCGGTCGCCTCATATTCCGAACGCTGCATTCGATGGCATTAGGTCAGCGGTCGCCTCATACTGCGATCGATGCACTTAGCGGTCACCCTAGAAAGTACGAAATTGACAGATTGCGATCGCTGCACTCGATACACTCGCCGTACAAAACTGCCGAATAATGTATTTTTATATATGTATTTAGAGTTAAGAATTATGTATAAATAAAGCCATGCTCGTCAGAGCAAAACAGTTCGAATCTAATCGTTATCTCCGCTTGTTTGATTTCTACCATCGCACTTACTGTGGGCATCGAAGGATCTCACTCTCCGCAGTCCAACTAGTTACAAGTGCTAGTTGCGACGCTTTTAGTAGTCATTTTATGTGCTGAATACTTCCCTTTAAACATACACAAACACTAACAATATTAGCTACTAATAACTAAACCACCCCGGAATAATCATTTTTACAACGAATATTTCGTGAATGACCATAAAAATATTCAATAAAAGCGACGCAATCTCCAGTTAGAACCCAGTCAGATAAAATATAATAATTTAGTAAACAAAAAAGAAAAGACCAATGCCGTCCTCACACAGTAGGTCCTCACACATCAGCTTAGAAAAGCTGATGCATTGTAATGACGGTCCGTTCTATGCGCTAAGAGAAAAATCGTTGGTGTGGGTGGTGCTCTGATCTATTGACATGCGCAATAGATTTGGAGCCGGACTCACACCAAGAGAGTTACAATGGCAATTCCCTTTGTCAAATCCTGACAAAACTGATATTTTGACAAATGGGGATTTGCAATTAAGGATATGACCAGCATGGAAAGCCTAACATCCCGGCTAAAAAGGGATGTAATTAGATTTATGCGGAGGCACCGTATTAGCCTACCAAATTTCAATAAATGACAAATGTTGAAGACATTAAAATAATCAAGCGTCTCAGCCGTTCAGTGTGCACGGCCAACTAACGCATAGTATAAAAATTAACAAATTATCCCCTAGTATTTTTATAGTTTAGGAAAACCATTATCAAAAACAGGTGCGCATATAAAAAACTTTTAAGTCTCATTTATTTTAATATACAACTTCTAATCACGCAAATAAAAGCACGCTTAACACTATGCTGCAACTACCAATCTAAAAGAATGCAGTTCTAACCACTACAAGTATATTCTAAAAACACTAATTCAAATTAATACTAAACGCACAGCTTAGTCGGACAAGGCAAATATAAATTAAATCCACAATTATAATAGAAAGGCTAGTCAAAACAAACTTAATATAATAACGGAAACTACAATAGAAAATAAAGTAAAGCTAACTGCTAAACAACAACAATTTTCGCCACTAATGGCAGAATGGCAAAAAACCAAATACAAAATATAAAATATATATTGGTCAAACTAACTTCTTAATCGTAAACAATGATGAATAGGGGTTATCCATTTTTCGGGTTCCAACGAAGGGTGTTGTCGGAGCAGCAGCCAACAACCAATTAATTATAAGTATCGATAAGTAACGTAGCTTCGTAACGTCATCGCTTGCCCATCGCTAATCTTTGTCTTTGCATTCTTTTGTCTTCGCCTTGCACATGCAAGCTCATCTAACTCACTCTCGATTTAGCACTCGTCGATCGTGCATGGACAAGCGGAGCACGCGCATCAAATCAATCATACAAACATACATACATACAAACATACAAATGCAACACGTGCATCGTAATAAATCAAATATATTAAACCATCTAATTTAACAAACACATAAAACACACTCTGGAAATAAAACCCATACATGTCAATAGAATAAATAGTGAATTTAATATACGCAAATAGATTGAACATTGTATAAATAAGAAATAAATAAATCACGCAAAATTAATAAAACTCAATTCAAAACATTTGGTGACCCCGACGTGATTTTTGTTTTAATTTCTGTCATGTGTTGTGTCATTCGAAGTGCAAGTGAAAGGTTATTAACTATCGTGCTTAATAATCAATCTAAGCGTCTTCTGTATAATTCGATGCAAAGATCAACAAACACGCTCGCACGCACACACACATACATACATACAGTTTCGCTCTCACTTGAAGTGCAAGTGAAAGATTATTAACTATCGTGCTTAATAGTCAATCTAAGCGTCTTCTGCATAATTCGATGCAGAGACCAACAAATACGCTCGCACACATACACACACATTCGCAGTTTCTCTCATGTGTTGTGTCATGTATACATACATACATACAGTTCGCTCTCACTTGAAGTGCAAGTGAAAGATAATTAACAATTTGGTTAATAATAAATCTAAGCGTCTTCTGCATAATTCGAAGCAGAGACCAACAAATACGCTCGCAGACATACACACACAATCGCAGTTTCTCTCATGTGTTGTGTCATGTAAAGTGCAAGTGAAAGATTATTAACTATCGTGCTTAATAATCAATCTCAGCGTCTTCTGCATAACTCGATGCAAAGACCAACAAATACGCTCGCACACATACTTACATTTTCGATCTCGTTTTCATTACGCGCGTGTACTCTTTTTTTGTCTCCGTTTGCCCGCTCACATTCTTGCATTCGCATATGCTTGTAAATGGTACAGTTGACCACTTAACTGTAAATCGCCCAACAGATCATTAGTTGCGCTGTGCAAGAACTTTCGGTAACGCAGCGGTCAATCAGCGGTCAACCGGTACTTGCCACTAATTTCGCTTGCATTTCGTTCGTCCGTTATTTCGCGAACAACGTACATTCAAACCTACAGTGGATCGCAGTTCAAGTCGACCAGTGTCAAGTGCTAAATCGAGAGTCAGTACTGGCATATTGTTCGACTTGCTTTGCGTTGGGCAAGTTCGTCTGGCAAGTCATTTACCCACGCTTCAGAAGACCAAATTAGGCTGGATAGTTTCTGGAGGCTGTGTTATTCCCAAACACTCATCTCCAGCTGCAGCGAGCAAGCCTGCGGAATCGGAACCGTTGATCGATTTAGTCAAGCAGTTCTGGGAAATAGACAATAATCGCGGCACTGCAGATATGCCGTCGGATGAGGATACTATTTGTGAGCAACTATTTCTCCGCAATTATTCGCGTCTTGAATCAGGCGAGTACACAGTTCGGCTCCCAGCCAAGGATCCCTTCGATGCGCTTGGGGATTCATACAACAAAGCCCTACGTCGATTCAATGCATTCGAATCGAAATTGGCCAAAAATGCATCTCTAAAGTCGCAGACCATCCATACAACCAAAGGTATTCACCACATTACTTCGATTTCGATTTTATAGGGTTGCCTTGTGCGGGGACATCTGCAAGATGTACCGCTGTGTTCGCGTGACTCATCCAGACCAATACCTTCAATGCATCCTATGGCGCGACAAGGCGAGCGACGAAGTCCAGGTGTACACCTTAAACACCGTTACATACGGAACAAAGCCTGCGGCATTTTTAGCTATTCGAGCTATGCAACAGCTTTCTTACGACGAAGAAAACTCGCTACCCCTTGCGTCAAAAATCATTCGAAGGAATTTCTACGTTGATGATCTAATTACTGGATGCGACACCATCGAAGAAGTTGTTGAAATTCGTCAGCAGGTCAAGGAGCTGCTCCGAAGAGGACACTTTCCTATTCGAAAATGGTGTTCAAATGAGGAAACAGCTCTGGATGGCGAGCTGGAAGCGGACTGCGAAAAAATGGTGAAGTTCGACGATGGAACCGATCTAAAGAAGGCCCTGGGTCTGGCTTGGGATACCAACTCTGAATATCTTCTATTCAGTCCGTCGTCTACTCTCTCCGGCAACGTTGTAACCAAGCGTACAATACTAGCCAAAATCGCCAAATTCTACGACCCCCTCGGGTTAATATCTCCTATAATCACCAAACTAAAGATATTCTTACAGACGCTGTGGAAGGACAAACTCAATTGGGACGAAGCCCTTCCTCAGTCTCTACACTCTGCCTGGATTGAGCACATCTCCCAAATAACCGTAGCTGGTACTCTCAAATTCCCTCGCTTGGTTCTGCAGCCACACTCATCATGGGAAATACATGCGTTCTACGATGCAAGCCTAGCCGCATACGGCACCTGTGTTTACGTGCGATCAACAGCGCAGGGTGCCTACTCCTCTCACCTCATATGCTCCAAATCAAGAGTTGCACCATTAAAAACGCTTACAATTCCTAAGCTGGAACTAGCCGCTGCGCATCTACTATCAGAGCTCGTCTCTAACATCGCTCAATGCGCACCGAAGCCACAAACTGCCGGTTCAGCAAGCAGCAGCAGTAGCAAACTGCAGCCGGTTAGCAATGAATCTGTTACCAACATTGCCACACGCAAGGAGGCGGCGGGCAACACACATAAATTAAACAGCAGCTCATCGGCTGGCGCAACACAAGCCACCAAGCGGAGCAAAGTCGATGGCTGGAAGGAGTTGGTGCGCAAAAGTAGCACCCAACAAACAACTATTGTGGGCGGCTCCTCCTCTTCCTCATCGGGCGCTGCATTGTCGCCGGGCGCTGGCAACGACAACAGCAACAGCATGCTGCAACATCTGCCAGCAAGCGCTCATCAGCACCATCTCAGCCAGACACATCATTTGGCTGCATACAACAAACCAACACCACTTCTGTCGCGACGTTGGAAAATCGGTTCTCACATTTCACGAACTTCGTACTCCTGTATGCGATATTTCTGCAATGTTGATCTCACGACCTCTTTGTCCCATTTCAGAAAACGCAAGCGATCTAGAAGTTCTCCCTTCTGGGCATTTCCTGATTGGAACTCCATACGCCAATCATACACTCAACGGGCACGCTTAGCTCAGCACTGGCCAGCGTCATCCACATCATGTTCCTCCACCACTCTGGTGTCCAAGGCGGCTGGTGTGCCGATGTCAATTGCCTCGTCGGCGCTGGGTGGCTCCACAATAATTCGCAGTACGCGAAGTCATCACGCTGGTGTCCAAGGCGACGGGTGTACCGATGTCAATTGCCTCATCGTCATCCATATCATGTCCCTCCCCCACGTTGGTGTCCAAGGCGACGGGTGTACCTATGTCAATTGCCTCATCGTCATCCATATCATGTTCCTCCACCACGCTGGTGTCCAAGGCGACTGGGCGGCTCCACAATAATTCGCAGTACGCGAAGTCATCACCATCATCATCATCAACAACAGCAACAGCACCTGAATCAAAATCATAATCATAGCCACAGCCAGAGCCACAATCATAATAGCCACAATCGAAGAACCCGACATAACATATCTCTGGAAAGGACGGCGTCTCGCGAGCTGCAATAAACAAACCTGCAGCTGGCACCGTCAAAGGAGCCGTTGGCAGGATCGCTGTTCTGCCCCCTTAGACCAAGCAGCAGCAGCCAACAACCAATTAATTATAAGTATCGATAAGTAACGTAGCTTCGTAACGTCATCGCTTGCCCATCGCTAACCTTTGTCTTTGCATTCTTTTGTCTTCGCCTTGCACATGCAAGCTCATCTAACTCACTCTCGATTTAGCACTCGTCGATCGTGCATGGACAAGCGGAGCACGCGCATCAAATCAAACATACAAACATACATACATACAAACATACAAACGCAACACGTGCATCGTAATAAATCAAATATATTAAACCATGTAATTTAACAAACACATAAAACACACTCCACTGGAAATAAAACCCATACATGTCAATAGAATAAATAGTGAATTTAATATACGCAAATAGATTGAACATTGTATAAATAAGAAATAAATAAATCACGCAAAATTAATAAAACTCTATTCGAACATAGGTGAGCGTGAAAAAGGCGCTGTCCTCAAAACAGGTGTAAACAGTTGATTTAGCGGTGGCAGCGCTGGATTCCAGCGTCAGCGAACTGTATGCGAATTCCTCAATCACTGGGCCATAAGCGGCACATGAGCTCATCCCTTTTTTTTCAACCTACACAAACAAAAAACATAATTGCAAAAATCATAGCCATCAAATTCGAAATACCTCTAAGCCTCAATACAAAAACACGCGTCAGCAGATTAGCAGCGGCCTTGTGGAAATGACAATCATAATAACAAAGCAGTTAAAAATTGAAAAGCAGTCGGAGGGCAGCGGCAAGGTAGCATCAGACATGTAATAAAGAGAGAATAAAAATAAATCAACAAACTCAATTCATAAGATAAAAAGTTGCAAATACAATAGGCTAAAAATACGCTTACCCCCTCCCTACCCCACCACCATTCCAAACCGAAATTGAGCGACCATGGCAGCAGCGACTGCGGCTGAATTTATGTAATCCATGGGTCGGCGATGGCCACATCAGCGGCGGTAGAGGCGGCAGTGGCGGAGGCGGCTGAATGCAGTTGGATTTACAAACTCCAAACTCCAAGCATCAACACCAGCGGCGGCGGCAGCGGCAATGTAAATGGATGCAAAGGACAGCAGCGACAGCGGAGGCAGCGGCGGAGGCGTCCGGCGGGCCATCGCATGCTGCGATGGGCAGCGATGGCTTCGGTGGCAGCGGCATCAGCAGAGACAGCAATTTGCAATTGATTAAAAAAGAAAAACAGCGGCGATTGTGGTACCAGTGGTGGAAGCGGCCAACAAACCATCGCATACTGCGATTTGCGGCTATAACGCCTGTGGCAGCGGCATCGGCAGAGGCAGCAATCTACAATTGGATTTACAACTCCAAAAATGAACGGCAGCGACACCAGCAGCGGCAGTAGCAGCAGCAATAACAAACTAATTAAACTTCAAATGGCATGCACAAACGTCAGCGGCAGTGGTATGGTATAAGAAGAGGCAGCAAAATAATATACACATTTTGCACACCTGCAGACAGCAGCATCAGCAGCGGCATCAGTAACGGCATCAACAGCGGCATCAGCAGCGGCACCAGCAGCAGCACCAGCTCAGCAACAACACGACAGCAGCAGCAGGGCATCATCACTATCAGCAGCAGTGCAGCATCAGCACCAGCGGCAGTTGAGCAACAACGCAGCATACATAAAGCATTAATTATTACAATTAAATTAATTTGCATTTAATTTTTCTCGGCAGCAGCTCTTTAGCTCTCTTTAAATTAAACTAAGCATAACTGTACGATGCACAAGCATTTTTATGGCCATTCTGGCCTATGCAAATCCAACTACACGCACACAAAACAAACATGCTGTTGAGCTATTGAGCTTTTT
>JAWNLQ010000694.1:0-68585 GCA_035042225.1 Drosophila incognita
TGGTGTCGTCGTCATCGTCCGATGACTCGCCATGTTCCCCTTCGTCGACCTCGGAGACAGGATTGTATGGGCTTTCGCGTCCCTCGTTGCGACCGTCATGATGCGTTGCTGTGTTCGCACCAGTGCCGCATGCCGGCGGCACTTGGTCTCAGATTACTTGGTGTATACCGCGTATCTCCAAATAGCCCCGATAGCCAAAATAGCTGGCAATGGCCCGGCACACTCACCCAACCAGTGTCTTACACTTGTCCAGCATCAGACTCGAGGACAGATTCAAATTAGGGTTGCTCCTGTTGCTGCTCGAGTTGTGCTGTCGTTTTGATTCGATTTAATTGTATTAACACAATTTTATTTTATTCTTTTTTATTTCGTGCACCCACACGTACACACACGCACGCACACATCCTCGTACGCCTTACGCGTATCACGCGCACTATACAAGTCACCCGGTAGCCTGGACGCAGCGATCGTACTGACTTGTGTGCTTGATTGAAGCTTCCTTTTTACCTCATTATTACCCTCTCTCTCGAGTTATTCTATTAACCGGTGCCTGTCTCAACACTAGTGTGCGTGATTAACCAACGGATTTTTGGTTTTGCGCACGCCTCTACACTAGTGTTTAAATCTGCTGCACTCGTGCTCTTCATAATGCAAGCATTGTTGTTGTCCAATTCGTCAACAGCGAAACGTTTTTTCAGTGGTCGCAGCGATTGCGCTCTTTGGCGTGTGAGCAGTGTTGTTGTAAATTTCCGCCAAAGCGACGAGCGGACGTTTTCGTTGCTTGGAGCGCTTGCGCTCTCTAGCGTGTGAGCGGTGTTGTTGTAAATTTCCGCCAAAGCGACGAGCGAATGTTTTCGTAGCTTGGAGCGCTTACGCTCTCTAGCGTGTGAGCGGTTAATATGCTTTCGGCGGCAAGCGTTGTTGCCGTTCTTTGTCAGCGGTAAGCATAACGCTTTCGACGGCCGTTGCACTTCGTCCGAGTGAACTCTAAAGCAGGTCATGGCCATTCTCTCCCTCTGCAATAGCTGTTGTCCACTCTTTGCAATAGCTGTGGCGTGCTAACTATTCGCCGCGTTCAGGGTTGTTTAGTAGTTTTGTACCTGCCTCTGCTGCGGAGCGTTGTACCTCGGCTGCTCCGTGTGGCTTTGCTGTCTCAATTTTTCTCTGTCAGCCTCGAGCTTTCCCTTTTTTTTCCCGACGGACAACATACCGACGTACGAACTCCGATACGTCCACATATCCAACAATAATCTAGCATGGGATTTGTGCACTCTATCGCACGGTGTCCCTCCTGGCCGCAACATCGGCAGGCCATCGCTGTATTATTTATTTGTATTTGTATATTGTCGCGTCTCGTCCTCGGAGCTAGTCTGGGGCCCTTGTCGGCTTCGGTTCTCTGTGTCTGTCCACTGTCCGCTTTCCGCATAAGCCGTGGGCCATCTTGCCTTGGCGCTGGCTCTATTTGGCGATAGTGACGCAACTGTGGTGATTCCATATGTCGTCGTGGTGGCTCCCTGCGTCTCTGTTGAGGTTGCCTTTGCTGCGGGGCGTTGTATCTCGAGTGTTCCATGTGTCTCTGATGAGGCTGTACCTGCCTCTGCTGCGGAGCGTTGTACCTCGGCTGCTCCGTGTGGCTTTGCTGTCTCAATTTTTCTCTGTCAGCCTCGAGCTCCTCAAACACGACGGCCAAATACATCAATTCCTCTAAATCGCTGAATTGATCTGGCCGTGCGTATGCTCGCAAATCTGGTAGGCTGTTATTGTAGATTTTGAGCAGCTGTTTGTCTGCCGGATATTGCAGTGGCCGCATGAGCGTCTGCATTTCCACCATGTACACTTTAAATGGCTCGTTCATAGCCTGACGTCTGTGGTTGACTTCGTCCTTTAAGTTTTCGAAGTAGCCTCTCGGCAGAAAGTACTCTTGAAAGCTTTTTATGAATGTTGCCCAACTCGTCCAGTGCCGGTTATTGGCAACGTACCACTTCAGAGCCATTCCGTGAAGGAGTTTGGGCATCGCCCTGGGGACCAGGTCCAGGTCGAGACCATAGGTATCCGCTGACCCCTCGACCTGCTTCAAGAGTTCGAGCGTCTCCGTTGTGCCGTCGAAGCCAAAATTCCACTCATGGACTTGCTTCGCTACCCTTGGGTATTCTTGGGACATAGTCGTCGCCGTGTGTTCGCGTAGTGATACCCTCTTCGATGGCTGTGGTGCCGATGTTTCCCAAACTGTGTGGTTGGCGTCTCGTGAGCGTGCTGCTGTGGTGGTTGTCGGTACGCTTAAATGGGCGCCATCAACGTTTGTCGTCTTTTTTGCATCCGCATCTTGTCCGCTTTCCCTCGCCGGTGACGCTCTGCTATGAATTGCCGCCAATTCCGCAATCCGCGTGGTGTATGGCAGTTTGGATTCATGAGTATCCACCCACTCACCAAACTGTCGACGCATAACGTCCAGTGTGCCACTCAGTTCCACTTGGAACTCGTCTCCATACTTTACAACTTCCTCCTTCTTGAAGTTGTACACCCACGCGCGAACCATATTTTTTCTGTTTAATATATTTAATTATGTGTCAACTATCACAACCACCAGTGTTGGGCGCCAGTTGCAACGAACCTCGTTGGCTTTGCCGGGCTAACGCTCAGTCGAGCTGTGGGTTCGTGCAACAAATTTAGAGAATTGGTTGCGATGTGACAATTGACAACACGTTATGATATATTTTTATAAAAATATGGTTTATTTAACATTAATTAATCACACTTATAGTTCTGCCTAATGTTTGAGTTTGTTTTCTTCGACAATTCACTGAGGCCTGTGCTTGTTTCGGTAAGTGGTCCTGTTCGGAAAAGTCGGTTCTAGGCACCCCATACACCAGTTACTCAACAGCTTACCATACGGCACCCCGTTTGACCAAACGGATTTCGCACGTAGACTGTCTGGCTCAGGCAGATTATCGCACGCTTAGCTTGGAACTGTGTAGGCCTCGCCTCGTAGCACAACTTAAACGTAGCAGGGATTCACTACCTTAACTATTTAAGGACCTCAGTGTCCTTTATTGGTATTGGTTTTGACAGCGTCGAAGGACTCGACGTTCCTTGGTGATGTATCGTCCTGTTGGTACACCTTCACTTGTGTTTGTTCACTCGCTGAGATTTTGTTCAGAGCTTTAGCGTATCGGATCTCGCTCAACTGTTCGACAGAGGTTCCGCTTAGCGTATCGGATCTCGCTCAACTGTTCGACAGAGGTTCCGCGTGCGAAAGTGAGAGGACGAAAGAGAGCGAATTCGCGGCAGCTGCAGTCAGAGCCGGACTTCGGTCTGATGTGCAGTAACTGTGAGGGGCGCATATAGCACACATAAATATATAAACCTATATATTTATTTGCCGTCGTTATATGGCTCCTCACACTCCCCTCTTTCTTCGGCAGTGGAAGACTTGCACTGTCCCGACGGCGGTGCTTGCATTGATGTGTAGAGATGACGATGGCTTCGTCAACCCGAGGAATGGGGGGCATGGTGTCGTCGTCATCGCCCGATGACTGGCCATGCTCCTCTCTGCCCTCGTGCATCGGCTCTCCGCCGTTAGCAGGGCTGGTGTCCTTGCCATCTCGAGGTCTGGGGGGCATGGTGTCGTCGTCATCGTCCGATGACTCGCCATGTTCCCCTTCGTCGACCTCGGAGACAGGATTGTATGGGCTTTCGCGTCCCTCGTTGCGACCGTCATGATGCGTTGCTGTGTTCGCACCAGTGCCGCATGCCGGCGGCACTTGGTCTCAGATTACTTGGTGTATACCGCGTATCTCCAAATAGCCCCGATAGCCAAAATAGCTGGCAATGGCCCGGCACACTCACCCAACCAGTGTCTTACACTTGTCCAGCATCAGACTCGAGGACAGATTCAAATTAGGGTTGCTCCTGTTGCTGCTCGAGTTGTGCTGTCGTTTTGATTCGATTTAATTGTATTGTTGTTGGTGTCCCTTGCATTGCGCGTCCTCCTTGCCAACTTATAACACAATTTTATTTGATTCTTTTTTATTTCGTGCACCCACACGTACACACACGCACGCACACGTCCTCGTACGCCTTACGCGTATCACGCGCACTATACAAGTCACCCGGTAGCCTGGACGCAGCGATCGTACTGACTTGTGTGCTTGATTGAAGCTTCCTTTTTACCTCATTATTACCCTCTCTCTCGAGTTATTCTATTAACCGGTGCCTGTCTCAACACTAGTGTGCGTGATTAACCAACGGATTTTTGGTTTTGCGCACGCCTCTACACTAGTGTTTAAATCTGCTGCACTCGTGCTCTTCATAATGCAAGCATTGTTGTTGTCCGATTCGTCAACAGCGAAACGTTTTTTCAGTGGTCGCAGCGATTGCGCTCTTTGGCGTGTGAGCAGTGTTGTTGTAAATTTCCGCCAAAGCGACGAGCGGACGTTTTCGTTGCTTGGAGCGCTTGCGCTCTCTAGCGTGTGAGCGGAGTTGTTGTAAATTTCCGCCAAAGCGACGAGCGAACGTTTTCGTAGCTTGGAGCGCTTGCGCTCTCTAGCGTGTGAGCGGTGTTGTTGTAAATTTCCGCCAAAGCGACGAGCGAACGTTTTCGTAGCTTGGAGCGCTTACGCTCTCTAGCGTGTGAGCGGTTAATATGCTTTCGGCGGTCGTTGCACTTCTCCTCTTGAAGCGCAAGCGTTGTTGCCGTTCTTTGTCAGCGGTAAGCATAACGCTTTCGACGGCCGTTGCACTTCGTCCGAGTGAACTCTAAAGCAGGTCATGGCCATTCTCTCCCTCTGCAATAGCTGTTGTCCACTCTTTGCAATAGCTGTGGAGTGCTAACTATTCGCCGCGTTCAGGGCTGTTTAGTAGTTTTGTACCTGCCTCTGCTGCGGAGCGTTGTACCTCGGCTGCTCCGTGTGGCTTTGCTGTCTCAATTTTTCTCTGTCAGCCTCGAGCTCCTCAAACACGACGGCCAAATACATCAATTCCTCTAAATCGCTGAATTGATCTGGTTGTGCGTATGCTCGCAAATCTGGTAGGCTGTTATTGTAGATTTTGAGCAGCTGTTTGTCTGCCGGATATTGCAGTGGCCGCATGAGCGTCTGCATTTCCACCATGTACACTTTAAATGGCTTGTTCATAGCCTGACGTCTGTGGTTGACTTCGTCCTTTAAGTTTTCGAAGTAGCCTCTCGGCAGAAAGTACTTTTGAAAGCTTTTTATGAATGTTGCCCAACTCGTCCAGTGCCGGTTATTGGCAACGTACCACTTCAGAGCCATTCCGTGAAGGAGTTTGGGCATCGGCCTGGGGACCAGGTCCAGGTCGAGACCATAGGTATCCGCTGACCCCTCGACCTGCTTCAAGAGTTCGAGCGTCTCCGTTGTGCCGTCGAAGCCAAAATTCCACTCATGGACTTGTTTCGCTACCCTTGGGTATTCTTGGGACATAGTCGTCGCCGTGTGTTCGCGTAGTGATACCCTCTTCGATGGCTGTGGTGCCGATGTTTCCCAAACTGTGTGGTTGGCGTCTCGTGAGCGTGCTGCTGTATATACTCCTTTGTATTGTAACGAACCTCGTTGGCTTTGCCGGGCTAACGCTCAGTCGAGCTGTGAGTTCGCGCAACAAATTTATAGAATTGGTCGCGAAGTGGTAATTGACAACACGTTTTATATATTATTATAGAAAAATATGGTTTATTTGGCATTAATTAATCACACTGAATATTTTGCCTAATGTTTGAGTTTGTTCCTTCGGCAATTTACTGAGGCCTTGGCTCGTTTCAGTGAGTGGTCCTGTTCGGAAAAGTCGGTTCTAGGCACCCCACACACCAGTTACTCAAGACCGCGACTTCGCGCTATTCCGACAGCTTACCATACGGCACCCCGTTTGACCAAACGGATTTCGCACGTAGACTGTCTGGCGCAGGCAGGTTATCGCACGCTTAGCTTGGAACTGTGTAGGCCTAGCCTCGTAGCACAACTTAAACGTAGCAGGGATTCACTATCTTAACTATTTAAGGACCTCAGTGTCCTTTATTGGTATTGGTTTTGACAGCGTCGAAGGACTCGACGTTCCTTGGTGATGTATCGTCCTGTTGGTACACCTTCACTTGTGTTTGTTCACTCGCTGAGATTTTGTTCAGAGCTTTAGCGTATCGGATCTCGCCCAACTGTTCGACAGAGGTTCCGCTTAGCGTATCGGATCTCGCTCAACTGTTCGACAGAGGTTCCGCTTAGCGTATCGGATCGCGCTCAACTGTCTGGAACTGACTGTCCGCTGTGTGTTGCGGCGCTCCTTTTATAGGCCGGGTCGCGGCCTTTTGTCGGGACTCTACCAGAAATCACGCGATCGCCTCGGTGGCGTGATTTCTAGTAATTTTCCAATGTCATCTGCTGGCGCCAGCCTATGTCTGCCGTTGGTGTGAGTATGGATGGAGATATTGCATTCGCAATACTCCTCACACATAACGGCACATGTCCTGGTGGACATGTGTGTCAGACACGCTCATATGGCTGACAACCTGCGTGCGAAAGGGAGAGGACGAAAGAGAGCGAATTCGCGGCAACTGCAATCAGAGCCGGACTTCGGTCTGATGTGCAGTAACTGTGAGGGGCGCATATAGCACACATAAATATATAAACCTATATATTTATTTGCCGTCGTTATATGGCTCCTCACACTCCCCTCTTTCTTCGGCAGTGGAAGACTTGCACTGTCCCGACGGCGGTGCTTGCATTGATGTGTAGAGATGACGATGGCTTCGTCAACCCGAGGAATGGGGGGCATGGTGTCGTCGTATGCCGCATGCCGGCGGCACTTGGTCTCAGATTACTTGGTGTATACCGCGTATCTCCAAATAGCCCCGATAGCCAAAATAGCTGGCAATGGCCCGGCACACTCACCCAACCAGTGTCTTACACTTGTCCAGCATCAGACTCGAGGACAGATTCAAATTAGGGTTGCTCCTGTTGCTGCTCGAGTTGTGCTGTCGTTTTGATTCGATTTAATTGTATTGTTGTTGGTGTCGCTTGCATTGCGCGTCCTCCTTGCCAACTTATAACACAATTTTATTTGATTCTTTTTTATTTCGTGCACCCACACGTACACACACGCACGCACACGTCCTCGTACGCCTTACGCGATCGTACTGACTTGTGTGCTTGATTGAAGCTTCCTTTTTACCTCATTATTACCCTCTCTCTCGAGTTATTCTATTAACCGGTGCCTGTCTCAACACTAGTGTGCGTGATTAACCAACGGATTTTTGGTTTTGCGCACGCCTCTACACTAGTGTTTAAATCTGCTGCACTCGTGCTCTTCATAATGCAAGCATTGTTGTTGTCCGATTCGTCAACAGCGAAAAGTTTTTTCAGTGGTCGCAGCGATTGCGCTCTTTGGCGTGTGAGCAGTGTTGCTGTAAATTTCCGCCAAAGCGACGAGCGGACGTTTTCGTTGCTTGGAGCGCTTGCGCTCTCTAGCGTGTGAGCGGAGTTGTTGTAAATTTCCGCCAAAGCGACGAGCGAACGTTTTCGTAGCTTGGAGCGCTTGCGCTCTCTAGCGTGTGAGCGGTGTTGTTGTAAATTTCCGCCAAAGCGACGAGCGAACGTTTTCGTAGCTTGGAGCGCTTACGCTCTCTAGCGTGTGAGCGGTTAATATGCTTTCGGCGGTCGTTGCACTTCTCCTCTTGAAGCGCAAGCGTTGTTGCCGTTCTTTGTCAGCGGTAAGCATAACGCTTTCGACGGCCGTTGCACTTCGTCCGAGTGAACTCTAAAGCAGGTCATGGCCATTCTCTCCCTCTGCAATAGCTGTTGTCCACTCTTTGCAATAGCTGTGGAGTGCTAACTATTCGCCGCGTTCAGGGCTGTTTAGTAGTTTTGTACCTGCCTCTGCTGCGGAGCGTTGTACCTCGGCTGCTCCGTGTGGCTTTGCTGTCTCAATTTTTCTCTGTCAGCCTCGAGCTCCTCAAACACGACGGCCAAATACATCAATTCCTCTAAATCGCTGAATTGATCTGGTTGTGCGTATGCTCGCAAATCTGGTAGGCTGTTATTGTAGATTTTGACCAGCTGTTTGTCTGCCGGATATTGCAGTGGCCGCATGAGCGTCTGCATTTCCACCATGTACACTTTAAATGGCTCGTTCATAGCCTGACGTCTGTGGTTGACTTCGTCCTTTAAGTTTTCGAAGTAGCCTCTCGGCAGAAAGTACTCTTGAAAGCTTTTTATGAATGTTGCCCAACTCGTCCAGTGCCGGTTATTGGCAACGTACCACTTCAGAGCCATTCCGTGAAGGCGTTTGGGCATCGCCCTGGGGACCAGGTCCAGGTCGAGACCATAGGTATCCGCTGACCCCTCGACCTGCTTCAAGAGTTCGAGCGTCTCCGTTGTGCCGTCGAAGCCAAAATTCCACTCATGGACTTGTTTCGCTACCCTTGGGTATTCTTGGGACATAGTCGTCGCCGTGTGTTCGCGTAGTGATACCCTCTTCGATGGCTGTGGTGCCGATGTTTCCCAAACTGTGTGGTTGGCGTCTCGTGAGCGTGCTGCTGTATATACTCCTTTGTATTGTAACGAACCTCGTTGGCTTTGCCGGGCTAACGCTCAGTCGAGCTGTGAGTTCGCGCAACAAATTTATAGAATTGGTCGCGAAGTGGTAATTGACAACACGTTTTATATATTATTATAGAAAAATATGGTTTATTTGGCATTAATTAATCACACTGAATATTTTGCCTAATGTTTGAGTTTGTTCCTTCGGCAATTTACTGAGGCCTTGGCTCGTTTCAGTGAGTGGTCCTGTTCGGAAAAGTCGGTTCTAGGCACCCCAGACACCAGTTACTCAAGACCGCGACTTCGCGCTATTCTGACAGCTTACCATACGGCACCCCGTTTGACCAAACGGATTTCGCACGTAGACTGTCTGGCGCAGGCAGGTTATCGCACGCTTAGCTTGGAACTGTGTAGGCCTAGCCTCGTAGCACAACTTAAACGTAGCAGGGATTCACTATCTTAACTATTTAAGGACCTCAGTGTCCTTTATTTGTATTGGTTTTGACAGCGTCGAAGGACTCGACGTTCCTTGGTGATGTATCGTCCTGTTGGTACACCTTCACTTGTGTTTGTTCACTCGCTGAGATTTTGTTCAGAGCTTTAGCGTATCGGATCTCGCTCAACTGTTCGACAGAGGTTCCGCTTAGCGTATCGGATCTCGCTCAACTGTTCGACAGAGGTTCCGCTTAGCGTATCGGATCGCGCTCAACTGTCTGGAACTGACTGTCTGGAACTGACTGTCCGCTGTGTGTTGCGGCGCTCCTTTTATAGGCCGGGTCGCGGCCTTTTGTCGGGACTCTACCAGAAATCACGCGATCGCCTCGGTGGCGTGATTTCTAGTAATTTTCCAATGTCATCTGCTGGCGCCAGCCTATGTCTGCCGTTGGTGTGAGTATGGATGGAGATATTGCATTCGCAATACTCCTCACACATAACGGCACATGTCCTGGTGGACATGTGTGTCAGACACGCTCATATGGCTGACAACCTGCGTGCGAAAGGGAGAGGACGAAAGAGAGCGAATTCGCGGCAACTGCAATCAGAGCCGGACTTCGGTCTGATGTGCAGTAACTGTGAGGGGCGCATATAGCACACATAAATATATAAACCTATATATTTATTTGCCGTCGTTATATGGCTCCTCACACTCCCCTCTTTCTTCGGCAGTGGAAGACTTGTACTGTCCCGACGGCGGTGCTTGCGTTGATGTGTAGAGATGACGATGGCTTCGTCAACCCGAGGAATGGGGGGCATGGTGTCGTCGTCATCGCCATCTCCTCTCTGCCCTCGTGCATCGGCTCTCCGCCGTTAGCAGGGCTGGTGTCCTTGCCATCTCGAGGTCTGGGGGACATGGTGTCGTCGTCATCGTCCGATGACTCGCCATGTTCCCCTTCGTCGACCTCGGAGACAGGATTGTATGGGCTTTCGCGTCCCTCGTTGCGACCGTCATAATGCGTTGCTGTGTTCGCACCAGTGCCGCATGCCGGCGGCACTTGGTCTCAGATTACTTGGTGTATACCGCGTATCTCCAAATAGCCCCGATAGCCAAAATAGCTGGCAATGGCCCGGCACACTCACCCAACCAGTGTCTTACACTTGTCCAGCATCAGACTCGAGGACAGATTCCAATTAGGGTTGCTCCTGTTGCTGCTCGAGTTGTGCTGTCGTTTTGATTCGATTTAATTGTATTGTTGTTGGTGTCGCTTGCATTGCGCGTCCTCCTTGCCAACTTATAACACAATTTTATTTGATTCTTTTTTATTTCGTGCACCCACACGTACGGATTTTTGGTTTTGCGCACGCCTCTACACTAGTGTTTAAATCTGCTGCACTCGTGCTCTTCATAATGCAAGTATTGTTGTTGTCCGATTCGTCAACAGCGAAACGTTTTTTCAGTGGTCGCAGCGATTGCGCTCTTTGGCGTGTGAGCAGTATTGTTGTAAATTTCCGCCAAAGCGACGAGCGGACTTTTTCGTTGCTTGGAGCTCTTGCGCTCTCTAGCGTGTGAGCAGTGTTGTTGTAAATTTCCGCCAAAGCGACGAGCGAACGTTTTCGTAGCTTGGAGCGCTTACGCTCTCTAGCGTGTGAGCGGTTAATATGCTTTCGGCGGTCGTTGCACTTCTTCTCTTGAAGCGCAAGCGTTGTTGCCGTTCTTTGTCAGCGGTAAGCATAACGCTTTCGACGGCCGTTGCACTTCGTCCGAGTGAACTCTAAAGCAAGTCATGGCCATTCTCTCCCTCTGCAATAGCTGTTGTCCACTCTTTGCAATAGCTGTGGCGTGCTAACTATTCGCCGCGTTCAGGGCTGTTTACCTAGTTTGGACCCACCTTAGGGCTCCAATTACTATTTTATATTTATTTTGTTATGCTTGATGTTTTTTTATTTTATTTATGTGTATATATGTATATATATATATATCCGTTTGTTTATTTTTATTCTTGTTATATGTAGGTATATTCGACCTTTGTATACCCTTCCTTTTATTTTATTCTTACCCTTTCCTTTGGCCGTTTTCATTTAATTTCCCCGTATTTATTTTATTTTTTTATATATATTTGTACACCCTTTGGTGTACCTTCACAAACACCGTGTCTCCAATTTTGGGGCTCCATTGCCTGCGACGAAGGTTGTAGTGCCTTGCTTGGTCCTGAGAGTCGTCGACCGCGGCCAATTGACTTGACTTATATTGCCGGACATATGCTCTTACGTCTCTGTATAAGCCTGGCCAATAGTAGCGCGCTGCTTCCCGGGCTATGGTCCTCCTTTAGGACTTGTATCCTCTTGCCGGTTGGCACACACAATTTCCAGGCTTTCACATCCTCGGTTCCGTCTCTGTAAGGGATGTGCCTGTATAAGTTTCCGGATATATCCATGTAGTCTGGAAACTTTCTGGGATTTTTGTGTATAGTGGTTCGCATCTTTTGGATCCAGTGGCACTTTTTATTCGCTTGGTCCATCGCGTATGGATTTTTGGAGGTTGGTTATCCTTTTGTCGCCTCGTTGACAACTTCAGGTTCCATTCGTCGGGGTCACCAAAATGATTACCATCAAAATGATTACCCATTCACGTCGGGGTCACCAAAATGTTTGTGTGTGTTTAAAGGAAAGTATTCAACACATAAACTGACTACTAAAAGCGTCGCAACTAGCACTTGTAACAAGTTGGACTACGGAGAGTGAGATCCTTCGATGCGCACTGTGATTGCGATGGTAGAAATCAAAACGAGTTGAGTTGACGATTAGATTCGAACTGTTTGCTCTGACGAGCAGGGCTTTATTTATACATAATTCCAAACTCTAAATACATATATAAAATAAAAATATATTATTCGGCAGTTTTGTACGGTGAGTGTATCGAGTGCAGCGATTGCAATGTCCCAATTTTATCGCAATATGAGGCGACCGCTGACCTACTTCCAGAAAGTGCAGCGTTTGCAATATAAGGCGACCGCTGACGTAGTGCCAACGATTGCACCGATCTTAATGTGAGGCAACCGCTGAGTGCAGCGGTTCGCATTATGAGGCGACCGCTGACCCAATGCTATTGAGTGCAGTGTTTACAATATGATTTGCTGATATTTTACTTATTAATAGCTTATGATTTAATTATATGATATGCTTTCGGCGGTCGTTGCACTTGTTCTCTCTAAGCGCAAGCGTTGTTGCCGTTCTTATGTCAGCGGTAAGCATAACGCTTTCGACGGCCGTTGCACTTCCTCCGAGTGAACTCTAAAGCAGGTCATGGCCATTCTCTCCCTCTGCAATAGCTGTTGTCCACTCTTCGCAATAGCTGTGGCGTGTTAACTATTCGCCGTGTTCGGTGTTGTTCAACTATTTTGGACCCGCCTTAGGGCGCCAATTAATATTTATATTTATTTTTGTTATACTTGATGTTTTATTTTATTTATGTGTATATATATAATTATGTATTTGAGAGTTGTACCGGCTGCGCCAATTATGTACTGAGAAATGTGAATACACCAATTGAAAGTCCGACAACGGTTTTAAGGAAAAAAATACAATTCTTTATTTTTAAAAACACGTCTTCTCGGTTTGGTTTACAAAATAACTCTAATCTTATGCTAGTGGTTTATTTATAATGAAAACTCGCATTTGCTTTTTCTGCGGTGTTGTAGCTGAGTCGCTCTAGCTTTGTCCCTGTTGTCCCATTGGTGGAAGTGTCGGATGGCCCGCTTGTCGGTGTCGGTTGTCCGTTTGGGTCCCACGATGTACTTCTTGTAAAATAGGCTGACGAAGTCGCGTGTTGTATTACACCATGAGCTTTTGGTTGTGATCGCTGGTTCTGTTGGATTTGTTTATGTTTATGCTGAGACGGCGTTTTAATTCTTGTGCGCTGCTGTTGCGATTGCAGTGAGTGTGGATGAATATGAATGAATGAATATGTCACTTCCCTATCCCTTAGAAATTGGCTTGTCCTCAAGCGTTCAGTGTAGGGTAAAACTGTAAGTCGTTGGTGTTTTCTGCGGTTGCTTTTTCTTCATCTTCGACGTGCTATGTCGTTGCTGCACTATTCTTATATTTGATTGTTATTTGTTTTGGTAAATTTTTGAATTTGAACAAAGAATTGCTTATTATTACTATTGACAATACTGTCACTAATGTTAAGCTTATGGTTAATGTTGAAAATTGTCTTCTATGTATTTATTTCGCGCCAACTGCGTCTTTACATTGCGAAGGATTTACAGCAACTAACTTATTGAATACATAAAGCTACACACGATACATGTGTGACCATAGCAATTATATTAATCGACGTAGCGATAGTTATCGTTGCCGTTAAAATTCAAACGTATTTCAACACTCTCTCTCAACGATTACATACTTAACTACATGCTACAAGATTAATAACAATTCATTTCATTAATACATTTCACATGTTTGTTCCTTTGCAAATTCTTGGTTAGTACATCAGACATCATATCGCTTGTACACACATATTCAATATCTATCTCATTGTTAGCATACAATTCTCGAACATGATGGTACTTTATATCTATATGTTTACTACGATTATGCAATGTTGGATTCTTAGCTAGACATTGTGCGCTTTGATTGTCGCAATATAATAAGACAGATTTAGTTTCTTTAAAACCCATTTACATCCTATGGCTTTCTTGCCCTTCGGCAAATCTACAATTTCCCAGGTCTTGTTCGCTTCAAGTGCTTGAATTTCCATCTGTATTGATGCAGTCCATTCTCTACTCATTTTTGAATTACGAGCATCACCTACACTTGCGGGAATTGGCACATCCTCTGCTCTTAACATATTAAGAGTATTAAATAGCTTTCTGGGACGACCCGGCCTACCAGTCTTTAATATTCGTGGACGACCTGCACCTCGAACTTCACTAACTGTGGGTGTCTCCCCTTCATTGCTTTGCGCAAATTCTTCGGTATTGTTACCTTCATTACTTTGATTGCTTGACTCGCTACCCCTTGGCCTGAACTTCTTTTTGTTCCACTTATTGAGTGCAATCACCTTTGCGCCAGTTTTGCGTTCAGAAACAGCATCCTTCAGCTGCGCCTTGTATGCCTCTTCGGCATCGTTGCGAGCTCTATGCGACTTTTCGAGCACGGCCCGCACGTCGGCAAGCTCTGCCTCTGCGATCTGGCGCGCCTTTATGGCCAGCGTGCGTGCAGAAACAGCATACTTCAGCTGCGCCTTGTATTTGCCCAAATCGCAACGCATCTTTTGGTTCAATGCCTCTTCGTCATCGCGATCCACACGATTGCGATCCTCCATGGATCTAAGTTTGCATTCCAGTCCAATCTTTTCGCGCAGCAACCCTGTGCACTTCTTGTGCTCGGTTTCCAGCTGACATTCGAGCGCCTTGATCTTCTTAATTGATTTCAAACCGTGCCCGATCTCATCACTTGCCATTTTCTTAAAACTTGCCACATTTAGGTGATATAGACGATTATGCCTCTTCCATAATTCACTTCAGCTTGCATTTGAGTACCTACACTTTTTCATTTTTGCATCAATCATAAATAAGCCATCACACTTAGTAGCCTGCAGTATTGTCACATTTTCATTGTCTTTTATTATGGCTCTCTCTCTCTCAAACAACACTTTGTTCCCTTTTTCCACGGCTTTTAGTACAGACACAAAATTTGTTTGCAATTCTCTAACGTACAAAACGTTTTTTAATTCAATGCAAAAATTTCCAGAATTGACACACACAGTGCCAATGCCGGCTGCTCTTATGAAATTATCTCCAGCTAGAAGAATTTTTTCCTTGTGCTCTTTAAAGTCGACAAACCACGATTTATCACAACACATGTGAGCTGTGGCGCCACTGTCCAGACACCACATCGATTTTGACACTTTTTTGTTACTCTGCACATTTCTAAGTATAGCAAACGATCGTCGTGCGTCGTTGCTTTTTTCTTTTCCTTTTTCATTTTTTCTTTCATTACACTGCGCAATAAAATGACCCTCACGTCCGCATCTATAACACTTTTTGTTATGCTTAGTGCCGTTATTTTCTTGCACATTTTTGCTTCCTCTGATGTTCTTTGCGCGCGAAACGAACGCTTGCTGTACACTGTTGTCGTCTTCTGCGTTGTTTATTCTTTGTCTCTCAGTTTCTTCAATAACCTTGACTTTAAGGTCAGACAATGATAGCAACTGGTCTCTTGTTTCGATCGCGACGACAAAATTTTCAAAACTTTTTCCAAGTCCCGACAGCAACACAATTGACAAAACGTCTTCAGAAACTTGCAAATCGACTATCTTTATCTTGTCCACTATATTGGAAAATTCATGTAAGAAGTCTTGCACCGTCGAAAAATCTGTTGACCTTAACTGAAGCAATTTTCGAAACAACGTCATTTTCGTGGCAGGTCCACGTGGCTGATACACACCGGAGAGCTTATCCCATGCTTCTTTTGCCGAAACGCAATCCTTTATAAAAATTAGCTGTGACGGTTCTACGCCCAGCAATATACTTGTTAATGCCTTTTCGTCGCATTTTTCAAACTCAGCTTTTTCCGCCGGAGTTGCATTTTCTGCTTTTATAATCCTTCCACAGACAATTGGCCATTGGTCAAGTTGCACTAGCACACATTTCATATGTATTGACCACGCCGCATAGTTTTCGCCATTCAACTTATTAATGGCATATAATCCTGATCCACTCATGTTTATTATAGCACTAAGCAATTAATTATCGCACACAGCAAATAAAAATAATAAACACTACTCATCGAAGCCCTGGGCCCATAACCTGTTGAAAATTGTCTTCTATGTATTTATTTCGCGCCACTGCGTCTTTACATTGCGAAGGATTTACAGCAACTAACTTATTGAATACATAAAGCTACACACGATACATGTGTGACCATAGCAATTATATTAATCGACGTAGCGATAGTTATCGTTGCCGTTAAAATTCAAACGTATTTCAACAGTTAATAATGTATTTTTAGTTTTTGTATGTTCTCTTATGAGTTCTTTAGTTCTTTAGTTATATTATTACTGATATAAGTGGTTTGTGTAAAGTCTGATATTACATTCGATATCAATCGATCTGTATATCTTCTAATTGAACAAAACAATAGTTGCTTTGATAATGTTGTTTCCTAAAATTCCGATTTGTTGTGGTATAAAGTTTTGATTAAGTGTGACTTTAGGTAAGTTCCAAGTAAATATTAAATTCGGTTCTATTTTATTTATTTTATATTTTTTTCTTGCTTTTGTGTATTTACATTAAACTTTCATTTGTTTCAATATACCGTTTATACATTCGTTTGTAATTAGTTTTTTTTTTGTTGCTGAATAAATGTTACTTTTGTGTAAATAATATTTATCAATAATATTTAGCTCTAGTTCGGTTAAAATATTCTTTTCTTCGTCTGGATATGGTATTATTGAATATAAAGATTCTTGTGACAAAGTTTTCGGTATATGTGATATTATTATAATTTCATTTGTCGTATTATGCAAATTGACGTTTTTATATTTAACAGTTTTTCTGAATCACCATTTAATAAATTCTCATGTTTTAGTAATTTTGGGTTAAAAATTCCCAATCTGGTCATTTACATCTTTGTTTATGTTTATTTTCTTTTTCTTTTTGAATTTAGGTTGTAATGTACGCTTTTTTTCCTCTATTCGTTTCTTCGAAATGTTTGCTATCTTTTTTTTTTTTTTTTTTTTAATGTAGCAATTTAATTTAATATTGATCAACCTACTTAAAGGTTATAAAATATTGTTTTGAAGATTGAATAAATAATAACAGGGGATTTAAATTAATAACATAAACAAATAATTGTTTTTAACATATTACAATATTACGTAACATCAAATGTAAGGTTAAGTATAACATTTTTGCTAACATTAACGAAAAATATTAACGCCCAACAGTCCAGAGGTCGCTGGTGTGGAGGCGCTTTAAGCGTCTGCGGGTTGTATTCGACCCTAGTGACGAAGCCAATGGGTTAACATGGTTATGTAACCGGTCATTGTATCGACTTGTATGTCGGTTTATTTGGCTGAAGACTGTCGGAACACAGAAGTCGTTGTGCAGCGTCATATTGCGCACATAAGGTGGAGCTCCTGAGATGTCTCTTAGCACCTTGTTCTGCAAGACTTGAATTTTGTTAACCCAAGATTTTGCCGCTGTGCCCCAAAATGGAATCCCATATGTCCATGTGGGCACGATGATGCTCCTGTACACCAGCAGCTTGTTGCTCAAGCTGAGTTTGCTGGATGACTTCAGCAACCAGTTGAGTTTCGCCCTCTTGGATCTACACGCTGCTGCGGTGATCTGTATGTGTTTGCGCCAGGTAAGTTTCCTGTCCAGATACATACCCAGGTAGCGAACATGGTTCCCCTGAGATATGGTCGTGTTGTTGAGTCGGACGGTTGGACAGTTACCACTCCTGAGCGCAAACGTACAGTGTTGAGACTTGTTCTCATTGATGCAGATGTTCCACCGGTTGGCCCATGTACTAAAACCATCCAAGAACCTTTGCGTAATCGCTGCTGCTCTCCAGGCAGAAGAGGAGTTAGCAAGGAACACAGTGTCATCCGCGTATGTGGCAAGCAGCGTGTTTCTGGCTACCGGAATCGGCAAGTCCGCGGTGTACAATGTGTACAAGGCAGGTCCGAGGACACTACCCTGCGGTACACCCGCTTCGATGCGGCGGATGTTTGATCGCTCGCCCCTAACTTCAACCATAAAAGAACGGCCAAGCAGGTAGGACCTCAGCAGTAAATACAGCGCCGATGGTAGTAGGGACTTAAGCTTAAAAAGCAGGCCATCATGCCATACGCGATCAAACGCTTGCTGGATATCCAGGAAGACAGCAGAGCTGTACTGCTTATTTTCCAAGGCCTCGAGGACATGCTGAACTACTCGATGAACTTGCTCTGGTGTACCATGGTGATGCCTAAAGCCAAACTGATGATCAGGAATGGCACTCTGGAAGCCACTTACTGCCGACAATCTTCCAAGAAATATTTTTTCAAATATCTTGGAGAAAGTGGACAGCAAGCTTATCGGTCGATATGACGAGACAAGATTATCCGGCTTGCCAGGTTTCGGAATCATCGCAATCACAGCACACTTCCATGGAGTGGGGAAGTGGTGGACGCGAACCATTGAGTTAAAGAGTAGCACCAAGAACATCACTCCCTTCTCAGGGAGGGCCTTAGCAACTCTACCGTCGACGCCATCATAGCCAGGGGCTTTAGTGGACTTTAGCCTGCGAATCTGCAAGCGGACCTCATTAGGGGCGATAGGTGCGATCGGTTGAACAGGATCGAGATCTGCATTTAAAAATGCCTCAGTTTCCTGTACCTGGCTGGGTGACGCAAGTGCAAAAGGCGTGAACCGGCCTTGCAGCTCATCCGCAAATGCCGATGCTATCTCTGCATCCGATCGACACCAAGTGTTGTCCGGTCGCATGATGGGGATCCGCCTGAGTGGCTGCCGCTTGACACAACGCGTTGCCTTCCACAAATTGAATCCATGATTCTTATTGGGATCGGCATTGCGGAGCATATCCTGGAAGTACTGGCTCTTAGTGTCGAAAAGCAACTTTCGCAGCTCGTACGCAGCCCGCCTAAAGTCCCTTAGATCCAAAGGATTGCGAGAGCGCATATATTGGCGACGCAGTGCTCTCTTGTGCCTTACCAGATCCAAAATCTCAGTTTTTAAAAAAGGCGTAGCTGGACTGCGAGGCGAACAAGGAAGTTGGCCAATCATGGAGTATTCCGCCGCCGCGTTAATATTACGCAGGAATAACTCCGCTGCGTCGTCTATATCAGCCGGTGAACGCAGCTCCATGTTCAAGTTGACAAGCTGCTCCAACCTCTGCCGGAATCGGGTGATGTTTGCCTTGCGCGGCAGAAGACGTGCCTTGGGAGCATTTAGAGTAACAGCCATTCTATACTCAACGATCAAAGGGATGTGATCGGAGTTAAGCTCAATTCGCTCAGATATACCAAGACAGTCAGAACGTATTCCAGCGTACACAGCAAAGTCAATTGCTGTCGGCCTATGACTACCGTACGAATAGTGCGTTGCACCTCCCGTGGCAAGTACTTGTAGGTTGGAGTCTCTCACGCAATCCGCAAGCGCAATCCCACGGCGAGTGTCCAAAGCAGCACCCCAGAGATGGTGTTGAGCATTCCAGTCTCCAGCAATCAGGAACTTTGGGCCAAGCTCTTCGAAGAGACATTTAAAGTCTTCTAATGCCCACACAAAACGTGGCGGACAATAGACAGCCGCTAGGACTACTTCGCCTTGATCACTAGAGACTTTAACGGCAGCACATTGTGCGCAGAGCCAACTTATGGGAGTCAGCGCATGATGTTGCAGAGAAGATTTTATGATAACTGCCGCTCCACCACGCATGCGATCCGACGGATGATTGGCTAGGTGGATATCGTAGCCTGGTAGCCTATAGTGTGATCTGGAGCAGTAGTGAGTCTCACAGACCAACATTACATCTATTCGATGGCGATGAATAAACAACTCCAATTCATTGGCGTTATTTGCAAGGCCATTGGCGTTCCACACGCCAACGCGCATCCCAATTTGGCTCATTTATTGGCAAGTACAGCGTGCAACAGGCTCATCATGGCCATCATTGTCTCACTTAACTTGTCGAATTTTGACATAAGACTGTCAAGCTGGAGATTGGCGGGTTGATAATACAGGTAAGGCTGTTGCACTTGCTGATATTGATCCTGTGAGGGCTGCTGATGTTGTTGACGCAAAGGCAGGTGGTGTTGTTGATGATGGCTTAGTTGCTGTTGATGTTCTTGCTGCATGTGCTGTTGCTGTTGGTGTTGCTGCTGCTGGCGTTGCTGAAGTTGTGGCTGTTGTTCTTGAAGAAGCTGCTGCTGATGGTGACTCTGCTGCTGCTGGCGTTTCTGCAAGTGTTTCTGCTGATGCTGAGCGTTCTCTCGATGCCTAAGCATCTGGCGAACTTTTGGTCGTCGCTTTTTTCTTGTCTGCTGTTGCTCAGGAACCTGCGGAGCATCTTGTTGAGGCGGCCAAGGTTGTTGTTGCTGCTGTAGCGGCTGCTGCGGCTGCTGGCGGTGCTGAGGTTGTGGCTGTTGTTGTTGATGAAGCTGTTGCTGATGGTGACGCTGCTGCTGAGGGTGACGCTGCTGCTGTGACAATTGCCCAAGTTGCTGAAGGAGCTGAGGAGCCGTTTGCAGTCTGGCGGCATCAGCATAAGAAAATTGGGCATTGCGTATAGGAGCCGGGCTTCTTGGGCGCGACTTTTGGAGGTATTGAGCCGGCCTTCCAGACTGAGCCACAAGCTTCCTTCCTTTGGCAATGCGCTGATAAGCCGGGCATCCTTTCCAGCTTGCTGGATGCGTTCCACCGCAGTTTGCACATTTCGGATCAACATCCAATGGTTTTTCGCAAGCTTGACTGGCATGTGCTGAACCACACTTAACGCAGCGATGCTGTTTTTGGCAGTACTTCATAGTATGACCAAATTCCTGGCAGCGGTGGCATTGGGGGATGTCCAAATGCCGATCAGGACATTCAACAGTGATGCGCACCTGAGAGATGGAGCGTAAGTTGTAGATCTCTTTGTTATTCGCAGCCGGCTCCAGCTCCAAATAACAAAGGTTTAGCTCCTTTTTGCTAACCCGGCTGACGATGGTTTGAACTCCTCGCACTGAGTGCCCAGATCTGGCGAGCTCGTCTCTTAAGCAGTCAACTTTCTGCAACGATGGATGCAGTCCCCTGACCACCACTCGGAAGCCTCTGTCCTCCTTTAGTTGGTAAGAGTGAAATGGGATTTTCTTCTCTGAGAACAATTTCTGGATTGCCCTGTATGCGTCAATACCACTTGGCATGACTCTTACAGTACCACCGCCACTGCATTTAAGCATAAAGCTGTCAGGCGGCGTGACAGCATTTAATGCTTCAAGCAGTCCAACAACGTTGGTGATACCCTCAGCGATAAGCGGAGGGGGCTTGGAAGGCCGTGTAGGCTGTGGTTCCGCAGTGCGAGTGTTTGATAGAGAATCGCGGATCTCAGCGGCAGCGCCCAGACTTGTGTCCTCATCGCCCACAATCAGCGGAAAGATTGGGGAAGCAGCATCTGTAGTCCTCTCTGCCATATCCACTGACTCGATGTCTGAGTCAGAATCTGACAGCGGGTCCTCTAGTGCTTGTTGTGCTGCACGAGCACCTGTAGAAGTAGATGGCACTGTACCCAATTGGATGCAATCGTTGATTGTCGCAATTTTTCTTTTTTTGCTAGCAATGTTGTTCGCGTCAATATCACCAATATAATTTTTGGTGCCTTTATTAGTGTTGTTGTTGGCGTTGCTTGTATTGTCGTTGATGAAATTGTTGCTGCTTTCCGAGCGAGAGCGCAGATTATATCGGAGTTCGCTGGTCTGCACGGCAAGAGAAGGCGAGCACCAGGAAACTGCAGCTGCAGTATCAGGCGCGTCGCCGGCAGTGGCGGTATGGAGGGTGTTGTTCATATTGGCGCAAAGCTTGCGCGCACCAAGCGCACACACTCTACCAGAGTGGTGGCGGCGCACGCAGAAATCACGCTGAGTGAGGGCGTCTTGCAAAAATAGTTTTGCACCAGCAGAACTGCTCGCGGGCGTCGATAGTTTCGAATCGCGAGAGAGAGTAACGCGAAACACTCACACGATTAAAGAAACAAAATAAAATAAAAATACAATTATTTTTTCGCTGCAAAAGTTCCAGTGTGACCGTATGCTCCGAGGATGAAAATACGACTGACTTAAATGTCTGAATCAATTTAAATTCATTTCGCATCATCAGTCTGCTAAACTCTTAGCGATTCGATCGTCCTTAATGCGATATGCATGTTTAATTGTTTCGGTTTTTGTTTTCAATGCTTGACCCCATGCATATTTAGAAGCTGTAGCTCAATAACTGAGCATTGGGTAATATAACATTTTTCATACGAGTCTAATTATGCAACTTGCATAAGATCAGCTTGCGCAAATGATCTCGACTTTGTCCTTCACACTAATTCGTTTCTAATGCGTATGTTGTATGTATATCTTGTATTAGTGGCAGGTCTTCATATTCTTCCTCCTTATTTTCGTTTTCATATTCTTCTTCCTTATTCTCGTTATTATATTTAAATAAAAATTGAAAATTATTAAGTTTAACAAACTCATCTTCGTAATTGATCTCGCTTTTACAATCCTTAAGGAATGTTTAGGTTCATATAATTAAATAATAAGCTATTTGTAAGTGCGCTGCAGTTTGCGCAGACACACAGCAAATAAGTAAATGTCAACAAATAATATTGCAAACACTGCACTCAACAGCAGTGGCTCAGCGGCCGCCTCACATTGCAAACGCTGACTTCAGCGGTTGCCTCATTTGTGAGGAACCATACAGCTTTGACATATGCTAGATGCGCCCCTCGCAACGACTGCCACAAATGCTATAGGTAGTCCTCGCAACAACTACAACGAACGCGTCAGCATATTTCGTCAACAACGAAATTAACGGCAACCAGCGATCGGAACCAAGGGCACGCGCGCCTCTTTTCAGCATATTATACAGCGGACACCACCACTTGGTTGCCTCACACTAAGGTCGCTGCACTCGATGGCATTAGCCCAAGGGTTGTCTCATATTATGATCGTTGCCCTCAGCGGAAGCATAACAACGGCCACACTTGAAAGTATGGGCGTGGGAATTGCGATCGCTGCACTAGATGCACGCGCCACACAAAACTGTCAAATAATGTATTTTAGAGTTAAGAATTATGTATAAATAAAGCTATGCTCATCAGAGCAAAACAGTTCGAATCTAATCGTCAACTCCGTTGTTTGATTTCTACCATCGCACTTACTGTGCGCATCGAAGGATCTCACTCTCCGTAGTCCACCTAGTTACAAGTGCTAGTTGCGTCGCTCTTAGTAGTCAGTTTACACACAAACATTTTGGTGACCCCGACGTGATGATTAATCATTTTGATGGTAATTATTATGATGACCCCCGACGGTTGAGTCCTAAAGTTGTCAACAAGGGATAACCAACCTCCAAAAACCCCTACTGAATTTGTCATTACCAAGGGCAACGTGAGTGAGTCCTGAAGTTGTCAACGAGGCGACAAAGGACAATCAACCTCCAAAAATCCATATTTGAAATTGCCAACAAATCGACAATCAATGGATACTTTGCTGATCCCAACGCGGATGGTCATACAGTGTGGTGATCCCGACGTTGGAATCTGAAGTTGTCAACTAGGCGACCAAAGGATACTTTGCTCTGATCCCAACGCGGATGGTCATACAGTGTGGTGGAATCTGAAGTTGGAATCTGAAGTTGTCAACTAGACAATCAAAGGATACCTACAATCTCCTAACCCAGCTCACTATTCTGTGTTAGTGAGACCATCTGAAGTTGTCAACTTGAGAGATGCAAGGGACTCCACAGTGACTATGTAGAGCTCCTTTAGCGATTTTACATTGTCGTTAATGGCTTGTTGCATTAAAAATCGGTTCAATACCGTTGATGCTATGTCTCTTGGATTGTCTAAGCGTCAACCAAGATGTTCCATGCTTGAAGGTAGTTATCCTCTTTCAAGTCGATTTGGCGTATTAGTCTATCTGCCTCACCGATCACGCTGGTTTTTAGATACCACATTTTTCGAATTGTAGGCATGTTGGTATTGTGTACCATGGACATAAACACATCAAAGAATTGTGTCCATTTTAGTATATCCCCATCAAATTTGGGGATGGTTATGCGAGGCAAGTTTATGTCATTGGTGCACTGACTATTGTTTCTTGAAGCTAGTGCCCATTGCACATCTTTTTCCTCCTGTAGATACTCCTTTGGATTGTAACGAACCTCGTTGGCTTTGCTGGGCTAACGCTCAGTCGAGCTGTGAGTTCGCGCAACAAATTTATAGAATTGGTCGCGAAGTGGTAATTGACAACACGTTTTATATATTATTATAGAAAAATATGGTTTATTTGGCATTAATTAATCACACTGAATATTTTGCCTAATGTTTGAGTTTGTTCCTTCGGCAATTTACTGAGGCCTTGGCTCGTTTCAGTGAATGGTCCTGTTCGGGCAAGTTGGTTCTAGGCACCCCGTACACCAGTTACGCCAGTCCGCGGCTTCGCGCTGGTTCGACAGCTTATCATACGGCACCCCCGTTTGACCAAACGGATTTCGCACGTATACTGTCGAACATCAGGCAGGTTATCGCCCGCTTGTCTTGTAACTGTGTAGGCCTCGCCTCGTAGCTCAACCTAAACGTAGCAAGGATTCACTACCTGAACGTATTAAGGACCTCAGTGTCCTGTATTAGAAAGCCTTGACTAGCTGTTGGTTTCTTTATCGCACTCGCGTAGATCTTATTCGTAGCTCCCGCTTACGAATTCTGATCTTAAATTATTGGGCATTCCCCTTCTCACTTGGTATGGAATGGAATTTGCTCTGTTGTTCGACAGAGGTTTCGCTTCGCGACTCGGATTTCACTGACTCCCTCCAGTGTGTTTCGGTGCTCTTTGTATAGGCCGGGTCGTGGCCTTTTGTCGGGACTGTACCAGAAATCACGCGATCGCCTCGGTGGTGTGATTTCTGGTAATTTTCCACTGCCATCTGCTGGCGCCAGCCTATGTCTCCCGTTAGTGTGAGTATGGATGGAGATATTGCGCTCGCAATACTCCTCACACATAACGGCACATGTCCTGGTGTCCTGGACATGTGTGTCGGACACGCTCATATGGCTGACAACCTGCGTGCGAAAGGGAGAGGACGAAAGAGAGCGATTTCGCCGCAACTGCAATCAGAGCCAGACTTCGGTCTGATGTGCAGTTACTGTGAGGGGCGCATATAGCACACATATATATATAGACCTATATATTTATTTGTCGTCGCTATATGGCTCCTCACAGTATCATATCCATTTTCTTCTGGGCCTTCCACTTCTTCATATAGTCGAAAATTGACTTCTTGAATTTGTGCCCATAGATTCCTTATGAGCTCTAATGCTAATTCTTTTTGTCGCCGGCACAATGCAATCACTTTGGATTTTAAGGCTGATTGCTGACTCTGTTCAGACGAGGGCCCCAGGGATTGGTAATGCTGTCCAGACGAGGGTGCCAGCGATTGCTGACGCTGTCCTTCTTCTATCCCAAGCCTGTTGCTTGTGGTTTGGCTTATGGTGTCAGCTTCATTTTTGATTTTTTCTAAGCACTTCAGAACTGTTGTTCTTATGTCCTCATAGTAGGTGAAGAATTCGTGGTTTTCCGGTAGTTCGCCGGTTTTTTTTATGACTTCGTCATTTTCTTTGACAGAATTCCATTTTTAATTGAGAGAATCTGCTTTTATTTTGTGGTAACCGGCCTGAGACTATCTCTCAGCGGAATCCTTTTTATAATTGGATATCAGCCGTACAATCTCATTGCTAATTGTTTGCTGTGCATCAAGTAACTCATCGATGGTTGCTTTTTCTGATGCCATTTTTACTGATTTTTGTCGCTTGTTGGATCTTTACAGATATGTATTTGTATATCTATTTCTTAATCAGTTTTAATTTTGTCGCTTGATGCTCTTTGTTGTTAGTGCTATGGTCGTTTATTTAACGAGAGCACACTTTTTGTTATTAGTGCCGTGATCGCGGGCACACTTTATCCTGGTATGTCGCCAGGTTGACAACTTCAGATGGTCTCTCGAATACAGATATTGTGAAGGAGACTGCAGGTATCCTTTGATTGTCGCCTTGTTGACAACTTCAAATATGGATTTTTGGAGGTTGGTTATCCTTTTGTCGCCTCGTTGACAACTTCAGGTTCCAATCGTCGGGGTCACCAAAATGATTACCATCAAACTGATTACCCATTCACGTCGGGGTCACCAAAATGTTTGTGTGTGTTTAAAGGAAAGTATTCAGCACATAAACTGACCACTAAAAGCGTCGCAACTAGCACTTGTAACAAGTTGGACTACGGAGAGTGAGATCCTTCGATGCGCACTGTGATTGCGATGGTAGAAATCAAAACGAGTTGAGTTGACGATTAGATTCGAACTGTTTGCTCTGACGAGCAGGGCTTTATTTATACATAATTCCAAACTCTAAATACATATATAAAATAAAAATATATTATTCGGCAGTTTTGTACGGTGAGTGTATCGAGTGCAGCGATTGCAATGTCCCAATTTCATCGCAATATGAGGCGACCGCTGACGTAGTGCCAACGATTGCACCGACCTTAATGTGAGGCAACCGCTGAGTGCAGCGGTTCGCAATATGAGGCGACCGCTGACCCAATGCTGTTGAGTGCAGTGTTTACAATATGATTTGCTGATATTTTACTTATTAATAGCTTATGATTTAATTATATGATATGCTTTCGGCGGTCGTTGCACTTGTTCTCTCTAAGCGCAAGCGTTGTTGCCGTTCTTATGTCAGCGGTAAGCATAACGCTTTCGACGGCCGTTGCACTTCCTCCGAGTGAACTCTAAAGCAGGTCATGGCCATTCTCTCTGTTGTCCACTCTTCGCAATAGCTGTGGCGTGTTAACTATTCGCCGTGTTCGGTATTGTTCAACTATTTTGGACCCGCCTTAGGGCGCCAATTAATATTTATATTTATTTTTGTTATACTTGATGTTTTATTTTATTTATGTGTATATATATAATTATGTATTTGAGAGTTGTACCGGCTGCGCCAATTATGTACTGTGAGGAGCCATATAGCATCGACATAAGCTATATGCGCCCCTCGCAACATTTGCCACATACTTTATGGGCAGCCCTCCCAACGATTGGCAGACAGACGACATTGGATCTTGCGCCAAGTCAGCAGATTTCGTCAACGACGAAAAACTGCAGCCAGGTCTTCAACGACGAGAACACCTGCAGCCACGTCAGCAGATTTCGTCAACGACGAAAACAACTGCAGCCCAGTACTCAACGACGAAAACACCTGCAGCCAGCGACCAGCACACGCGGCTCCGATTTCCAGCAAGAGCACACGTGCCTACCCCAGCGGCTGGAAAATGGACACCACCACTTGGCGCTGTGGGGAGCGCAAGTGCGCAATCAGCGCATGCCAGATCGGACAGCGTGAGAACCAAGTAAGCCGCGACGCTGATTCGAACCAGGTGCTGCGACTCGGATTTCCACCGAGGATACACGTGCCTGGATGGGCAACTGACACCACAGTGGATAGCGTGAGACCCAAGTGAGCCGCAGTCGCGAAACAGGTGGTCGCTGCTCAAATTCCATCGATTGCAGCGACCACAGCAGAACGTGGGAAGTGCGGCGTCAGCAGGAAAACGTGGGAAGTACGGCGTCAGCAGAAAAGCGTGAGAAACGCCCCAAAAAGACGGACCACCGACGCGATCTGACCTATAAAAGGGGGCGGCACAGCCAACCGAGGGTCAGTGAGTGAAAAGCCGAACGGCAAGTCAGTGCGAAACAATAGAATCAAGGTGCGGAAATCTACAAGCGAGTGCGAAGTCTCGAAACCAGAAACACCATAATAATAAGTGATAATAATAAATAATTAACAAAACCATTTATACCTAACCTTAAGTAACGTATAAATAAAGTCTTTAGTTCATATATAAAGAATCCGTGTAATCATTTATCGCAGCGCAATCAAATACAAATTTGTTGCTCGAACCCATAGCTCGACTGAGTTTTAGCCTAGCTAAAACTGAACGAACTGAAAGGTTCGTTACAACTGGCGCCCAACGTTGGTGGTTGCGATACTTAATACACATATAATATATTAACAAAAATGGTTCGCGCATGGGTATACACCCTCAAGAGGGAGGAAGTGATAAAATACGCCGAAGAATTTGAACTGGCACTTCGCGGGACATTGGATGAGCTGCGCCGACAATTTGGAGAATGGGCGATGGCAAATGAAAACACGCCACAATACAGCACTCGACTGCAGGAAATGGCAGCCATGCATACTAGGATCTCACCGGCAAAAGGAGTAGTGGCGGAGACGATAAAAGTGCCAAACATAGATCTCGCACAGTTCAGCATACCAGCGATGAACGCTGCAGCGGCGCGCACACGAGAAGAAAGTCGCACGGTATGGGGAACACCAACACCAAACCCGTCAAGGAGAGGATCCATAAACGACAACACAGCGCAGGAAACATCGTCAGAGTACCCAAGGATAGCAAAGCAAGTCCGGGAATGGAACATTCGCTTCGATGGCACCACAAAGCCACTGGAATTCTTGGAACAGATCGAGTGGTCAGCGGAAACATATGGACTCAACCTGAATCTGATCCCCAGGACCATGCCTGAACTACTCCAGGGAGTGGCTCTGAAGTGGTATGTGGCCAATAACCAACACTGGACCAGATGGGGAACATTTGTCCAGAGTTTCCAGGGGTATTTCTTACCCATAGACTACTTCGAAAACCTGAAGGACGAAGTCACCCGGAGACGTCAGGGTGTAAACGAGCCATTTAAGTTATATATGGTAGAAATGCAGACACTAATGCGGCAACTGAAGTACACAAGGAACGAACAACTGCACAGAATCTACACCAACAGCCTCCCAGATCTACGAGCATACGCCAGGCCAAATGATTTCACCGAATTAACGGAATTAATGCATTTGGCAGCCGCGTTTGAGGAACTTGAAGCAGACAGGGAAAAGTTGAGACAGCAGAACCGCGCAAAACAGCCCAGTTATAACAATCCACAGCGAATGCAAATGGAGCCGCAACAGAGACGCATGGAACAGCCAAGGTACAACACTCCACAGCAAAGGCAAGCGCATCCACAACAGAGATGGGGGGAACCACCACAACGGTATATGGATCGACAACAGGTACGTAACATTCACCACCCCGAACCTGCGCCAAGGCAAAACAGGCCACGATTCATGACCATGACCGACAGTGGAGGTACGCACAGTCAAGCGCACAGGGAGAGAGACGAGGCCGATACACGACCCAGACCAGCACCGAGGACAAGAAAGGACAACATAGCGACACACATAAGTAACCCAGCAACGGCCTGCAGAGGTTGCGGCCAGGAAGGACACCGTGCGAGAGAATGCACAAGTCCTATGCTAAATTACTGCTGGATGTGTGGACGTATCGGAGTTCGGACGGCAGCATGTTGTCCGTCGGGAAACGGTCACCGGCATCCGTCACCAAGGGGCGAGCGGAAGCCGAACAGGCCAGCCCCAAGACGCTAATCGGCAGCCTGCGGTGCGAGGGAGCGCAGCTGACAGCGGTCGTAGAGATCGGCAACTGTCAGCATAAGGCTACGATCGATACAGGGGCCACGAGTAGCTTCATTAGTGAGAAACTAGCTCGTGGACTGTGCAACGTAGGCCGACGATGCGCAACCGAACGGCGAGTCCGCATGGCAGATGGCCGAAACAGCGGAATACGGGAACAAGTCAGAGCAAACATCAGACTCGGAAACAGTAGCATGGACATAAGTCTACTGGTACTCCCAGGTGTAATAGACGACCTTGTTCTCGGATGGGACTTTTTATCTGGCATGGGCACAGTACTTGAGTGCGCGGGACTAAAAATACACCTACCAAAACGGCAGGTACAAGAACAGAAGGAAGAAAGACTGTCTGTCGCAAAGACAGCCATACAAAAATTGGACACAGACGCAGAAGTCGATGCGTTTTTGCAACGAGAGTTAGCAGCATTTGAGAACATAAAGGGAACATCGCCCATAACGGAGCATCGCATTGTCATGAGTGACGATCGGCCAATAAAACAGCGGTATTTCCCTAAAAATCCCAAGATGCAGGCCGAGATCAACAAACAAGTTGATGAACTGCTGGCCAAGGGATGCATAGAGCCATCGAAAAGCCCGCACAGCGCACCAATAGTGATGGTCAGGAAAAAGACTGGTAAATGGCGCCTCTGCGTGGACTTCAGGCAATTGAACGCCAGGTCCATAAAAGATGCATACCCACTACCAAGAGTCCACCATATCCTGGACCAGCTAAGGGAAGCGCGATTTATCACGAGTTTGGACCTAAAGGACGGGTACTGGCAGATCCCGATGGAGAGGGAGAGTCGCGAGAAGACGGCATTCACAGTCCCGGGAAAAGGACTGTTCCAATGGAAAGTGATGCCATTTGGACTCCATTCGGCACCAGCTACGTTCCAGAGGGCCCTGGATCGCGTGATCGGCCCCGAAATGATGCCATATGCATTTGCATACTTGGATGACATCATCGTGATCGGGAAGACACGCGAGGAACACATGGACAACTTGAGAGAAGTATTCCGACGACTTAGAAAAGCGAATCTAAGGATCAACGTGGAAAAGTGCGATTTCTTCAAGAAGAAGCTAAAATATCTCGGTCACCAGGTCACGGAAAAGGGTATCCGCACTGACCCCGAGAAAGTAGCTGCTATCGCCGAACTGAAGCCACCTGGAAACGTAAAAGAGTTACGACAATATCTGGGAGTGGCATCTTGGTATAGGCGCTTCGTACCGGATTTCGCCACAACAGTACATCCACTAAACGCACTTCTAAAGAAGGGCACAAAATGGGAATGGACCGCGGAGCGGCAGGAAGCATTCGAGACGGTGAAGGCAAAGCTAACACAATCACCTGTGTTGGCATGCCCAGATTTCTCACGACCATTTTGCCTGCAAACAGATGCTAGCAACTATGGCTTGGGAGCGATACTGACTCAAAACTCAGAGGAGGGTGAACGGGTCATATCGTATGCGAGCAGATCTTTAAATGGTGCGGAGCGAAACTACTCTGCGACCGAAAAAGAGTGCCTTGCAATAATCTGGGGCATAAGGAAACTACGACCTTACCTGGAAGGATACCACTTCACCGTCGTAACAGACCATATGGCACTGAAGTGGCTCAACTCCATCGAAAGCCCCTCAGGCAGGATTGCGAGATGGGCACTGGAGCTGCAACAGTTTGATTTCGATATCAAATACAGGAAAGGAAACCTGAATATCGTTGCAGATGCCCTATCCCGACAGCCACTAAAGGATACGTGCCGCAGAGTCTCAACGGTGGAAGACGCGATGGACCAAGCAAACAAAAACTGCCACTGGATCCAAAAGATGCGAACCACCATAGCCAAAAATCCCAGAAAATTCCCCGACTACATGGAGGAGGCTGGAAACCTGTACAGACACATTCCCTACACAGCTGGAACAGAGGAGGTGGCAGACTGGAAATTGTGTGTGCCAACCGGCAAGCGGACACAAGTTCTCAGCGAGAACCATAACACCACCACCGCAGGCCATACGGGAAGCCGGAAAACAATAGCCCGGGTAACAGCGCGCTACTACTGGCCGGGCTTATACAGAGACGTACGAGCATATGTCCAACAGTGCGAAATATGCCAACAGTATAAACCGAGTCAATTGGCCGCGGCGGACTGGGACAGCGACGAGGACGACAACGTATACGAACCAAGGTCGGACCCCGAGGACTGGAACGGCGATAATGCAAGACACCTTGTGGGACCATTACCAAGGTCTACACATGGAAACACGATGCTGTTGGTCATTCATAGACCGCTTCTCGAAGTGGACCGAAATGGTGCCACTTAGAAGCGCTACAACAGCAGCACTGCAAAAGGCCTTCAGGGAGAGGATTCTGGCACGGTTCGGTGTGCCAAAGGTGTTGTAACTGACAACGGCACTCTACACTACACGCCGCAGGAAAACCCAACGGAACGCTCAAGTCGGACGGTGAAGACGATGATCACTAAGTCAACGACGAAAACAACTGCAGCCCAGTACCCAACGACGAAAACACCTGCAGCCAGCGACCAGCACACGCGGCTCCGATTTCCAGCAAGAGCACACGTGCCTACTCCAGCGGCTGGAAAATGGACACCACCACTTGGCGCTGTGGGGAGCGCAAGTGCGCAATCAGCGCATGCCAGATCGGACAGCGTGAGAACCAAGTAAGCCGCGACGCTGATTCGAACCAGGTGCTGCGACTCGGATTTCCACCGAGGATACACGTGCCTGGATGGGCAACTGACACCACAGTGGATAGCGTGAGACCCAAGTGAGCCGCAGTCGCGAAACAGGTGGTCGCTGCTCAAATTCCATCGATTGCAGCGACCACAGCAGAACGTGGGAAGTGCGGCGTCAGCAGGAAAACGTGGGAAGTACGGCGTCAGCAGAAAAGCGTGAGAAACGCCCCAAAAAGACGGGCCACCGACGCGATCTGACCTATAAAAGGGGGTGGCACAGACCACCAAGGGTCAGTGAGTGAAAAGCCGAACGGCAAGTCAGTGGGAAACAATAGAATCAAGGTGCGGAAATCTACAAGCGAGTGCGAAGTCTCGAAACCAGAAACACCATAATAATAAGTGAAAATAATAATTAACAAAACCATTTATACCTAACCTTAAGTAACGTATAAATAAAGTCTTTAGTTCATATATAAAGAATCCGTGTAATCATTTATCGCAGCGCAATCAAAAACAAATTTGTTGCTCGAACCCATAGCTCGACTGAGTTTTAGCCTAGCTAAAACTGAACGAACTGAAAGGTTCGTTACAGTACTGAGAAATGTGAACACACCAATTGGAAGTCCGACAACGGTTTTAAGGAAAAAAATACAATTCTTTATTTTTAAAAACACGTCTTCTCGGTTTGGTTTACAAAATAACTCTAATCTTATGCTAGTGGTTTATTTATAATGAAAACTCGCATTTGCTTTTTCTGCGGTGTTGTAGCTGAGTCGCTCTAGCTTTGTCGCTGTTGTCCCATTGGTGGAAGTGTCGGATGGCCCGCTTGGGTCTCGTGTTGGCCCACTTGTAAAATGCGCTGACGGAGTCTAATTCGGATGGCCCACTTGAGTTTCAAGCTAGCCCACTTCTAGAATGCACTGACGGAGTCTAATGGTGGTGTCGGTTGTCCGTTTGGGTCCCACGATGTACTTCTTCTAAAATAGGCTAACGAAGTCGCGTGTTGTATTACACCATGAGCTTTTGGTTGTGATCGCTGGTTCTGTTGGATTTGTTTATGTTTATGCTGAGACGGCGTTTTAATTCTTGTGCGCTGCTGTTGCGATTGCAGTGAGTGTGGATGAATATGAATGAATGAATATGTCACTTCCCTATCCCTTAGAAATTGGCTTGTCCTCAAGCGTTCAGTGTAGGGTACATCCTTAAGTCGTTGGCGTTTTCCACGGTTGCTTTTTCTTCATCTTCGACGGGTGGTGACGTTGCTGCACTATTCTTATATTTGATTGTTATTTGTTTTTTTGTCTAACGGTAAAGACCTGCGCGCTATCGCTGTAGTTCTCTGCGCTCTCTTTTTTGTCGTATTCTTCCTTCAGCTTTATACATCAGTCGTATTTTCATCCTCGGAGCATACGGTCACACTGGAACTTTTGCAGCGAAAAAATAATTGTATTTTTATTTTATTTTGTTTCTTTAATCGTGTGAGTGTTTCGCGTTACTCTCTCTCGCGATTCGAAACTATCGACGCCCGCGAGCAGTTCTGCTGGTGCAAAACTATTTTTGCAAGACGCCCTCACTCAGCGTGATTTCTGCGTGCGCCGCCACCACTCTGGTAGAGTGTGTGCGCTTGGTGCGCGCAAGCTTTGCGCCAATATGAACAACACCCTCCATACCGCCACTGCCGGCGACGCGCCTGATACTGCAGCTGCAGTTTCCTGGTGCTCGCCTTCTCTTGCCGTGCAGACCAGCGAACTCCGATATAATCTGCGCTCTCGCTCGGAAAGCAGCAACAATTTCATCAACGACAATACAAGCAACGCCAACAACAACACTAATAAAGGCACCAAAAATTATATTGGTGATATTGACGCGAACAACATTGCTAGCAAAAAAAGAAAAATTGCGACAATCAACGATTGCATCCAATTGGGCACAGTGCCATCTACTTCTACAGGTGCTCGTGCAGCACAACAAGCACTAGAGGATCCCGCTGTCAGATTCTGACTCAGACATCGAGTCAGTGGATATGGCAGAGAGGACTACAGATGCTGCTTCCCCAATCTTTCCGCTGATTGTGGGCGATGAGGACACAAGTCTGGGCGCTGCCGCTGAGATCCGCGATTCTCTGTCAAACACTCGCACTGCGGAACCACAGCCTACACGGCCTTCCAAGCCCCCTCCGCTTATCGCTGAGGGTATCACCAACGTTGTTGGACTGCTTGAAGCATTAAATGCTGTCACGCCGCCTGACAGCTTTATGCTTAAATGCAGTGGCGGTGGTACTGTAAGAGTCATGCCAAGTGGTATTGACGCATACAGGGCAATCCAGAAATTGTTCTCAGAGAAGAAAATCCCATTTCACTCTTACCAACTAAAGGAGGACAGAGGCTTCCGAGTGGTGGTCAGGGGACTGCATCCATCGTTGCAGAAAATTGACTGCTTAAGAGACGAGCTCGCCAGAATCTGGGCACTCAGTGCGAGGAGTTCAAACCATCGTCAGCCGGGTTAGCAAAAAGGAGCTAAACCTTTGTTATTTGGAGCTGGAGCCGGCTGCGAATAACAAAGAGATCTACAACTTACGCTCCATCTCTCAGGTGCGCATCACTGTTGAATGCCCTGATCGGCATTTGGACATCCCCCAATGCCACCGCTGCCAGGAATTTGGTCATACTATGAAGTACTGCCAAAAACAGCATCGCTGCGTTAAGTGTGGTTCAGCACATGCCAGTCAAGCTTGCGAAAAACCATTGGATGTTGATCCGAAATGTGCAAACTGCGGTGGAACGCATCCAGCAAGCTGGAAAGGATGCCCGGCTTATCAGCGCATTGCCAAAGGAAGGAAGCTTGTGGCTCAGTCTGGAAGGCCGGCTCAATACCTCCAAAAGTCGCGCCCAAGAAGCCCGGCTCCTATACGCAATGCCCAATTTTCTTATGCTGATGCCGCCAGACTGCAAACGGCTCCTCAGCTCCTTCAGCAACTTGGGCAATTGTCACAGCAGCAGCGTCACCCTCAGCAGCAGCGTCACCATCAGCAACAGCTTCATCAACAACAACAGCCACAACCTCAGCACCGCCAGCAGCCGCAGCAGCCGCTACAGCAGCAACAACAACCTTGGCCGCCTCAACAAGATGCTCCGCAGGTTCCTGAGCAACAGCAGACAAGAAAAAAGCGACGACCAAAAGTTCGCCAGATGCTTAGGCATCGAGAGAACGCTCAGCATCAGCAGAAACACTTGCAGAAACGCCAGCAGCAGCAGAGTCACCATCAGCAGCAGCTTCTTCAAGAACAACAGCCACAACTTCAGCAACGCCAGCAGCAGCAACACCAACAGCAACAGCACATGCAGCAAGAACATCAACAGCAACTAAGCCATCATCAACAACACCACCTGCCTTTGCGTCAACAACATCAGCAGCCCTCACAGGATCAATATCAGCAAGTGCAACAGCCTTACCTGTATTATCAACCCGCCAATCTCCAGCTTGACAGTCTTATGTCAAAATTCGACAAGTTAAGTGAGACAATGATGGCCATGATGAGCCTGTTGCACGCTGTACTTGCCAATAAATGAGCCAAATTGGGATGCGCGTTGGCGTGTGGAACGCCAATGGCCTTGCAAATAACGCCAATGAATTGGAGTTGTTTATTCATCGCCATCGAATAGATGTAATGTTGGTCTGTGAGACTCACTACTGCTCCAGATCACACTATAGGCTACCAGGCTACGATATCCACCTAGCCAATCATCCGTCGGATCGCATGCGTGGTGGAGCGGCAGTTATCATAAAATCTTCTCTGCAACATCATGCGCTGACTCCCATAAGTTGGCTCTGCGCACAATGTGCTGCCGTTAAAGTCTCTAGTGATCAAGGCGAAGTAGTCCTAGCGGCTGTCTATTGTCCGCCACGTTTTGTGTGGGCATTAGAAGACTTTAAATGTCTCTTCGAAGAGCTTGGCCCAAAGTTCCTGATTGCTGGAGACTGGAATGCTCAACACCATCTCTGGGGTGCTGCTTTGGACACTCGCCGTGGGATTGCGCTTGCGGATTGCGTGAGAGACTCCAATCTACAAGTACTTGCCACGGGAGGTGCAACGCACTATTCGTACGGTAGTCATAGGCCGACAGCAATTGACTTTGCTGTGTACGCTGGAATACGTTCTGACTGTCTTGGTATATCTGAGCGAATTGAGCTTAACTCCGATCACATCCCTTTGATCGTTGAGTATAGAATGGCTGTTACTCTAAATGCTCCCAAGGCACGTCTTCTGCCGCGCAAGGCAAACATCACCCGATTCCGGCAGAGGTTGGAGCAGCTTGTCAACTTGAACATGGAGCTGCGTTCACCGGCTGATATAGACGACGCAGCGGAGTTATTCCTGCGTAATATTAACGCGGCGGCGGAATACTCCATGATTGGCCAACTTCCTTGTTCGCCTCGCAGTCCAGCTCAGCCTTTTTTAAAAACTGAGATTTTGGATCTGGTAAGGCACAAGAGAGCACTGCGTCGCCAATATATGCGCTCTCGCAATCCTTTGGATCTAAGGGACTTTAGGCGGGCTGCGTACGAGCTGCGAAAGTTGCTTTTCGACACTAAGAGCCAGTACTTCCAGGATATGCTCCGCAATGCCGATCCCAATAAGAATCATGGATTCAATTTGTGGAAGGCAACGCGTTGTGTCAAGCGGCAGCCACTCAGGCGGATCCCCATCATGCGACCGGACAACACTTGGTGTCGATCGGATGCAGAGATAGCATCGGCATTTGCGGATGAGCTGCAAGGCCGGTTCACGCCTTTTGCACTTGCGTCACCCAGCCAGGTACAGGAAACTGAGGCATTTTTAAATGCAGATCTCGATCCTGTTCAACCGATCACACCTATCGCCCCTAATGAGGTCCGCTTGCAGATTCGCAGGCTAAAGTCCACTAAAGCCCCTGGCTATGATGGCGTCGACGGTAGAGTTGCTAAGGCCCTCCCTGAGAAGGGAGTGATGTTCTTGGTGCTACTCTTTAACTCAATGGTTCGCGTCCACCACTTCCCCACTCCATGGAAGTGTGCTGTGATTGCGATGATTCCGAAACCTGGCAAGCCGGATAATCTTGTCTCGTCATATCGACCGATAAGCTTGCTGTCCACTTTCTCCAAGATATTTGAAAAAATATTTCTTGGAAGATTGTCGGCAGTAAGTGGCTTCCAGAGTGCCATTCCTGATCATCAGTTTGGCTTTAGGCATCACCATGGTACACCAGAGCAAGTTCATCGAGTAGTTCAGCATGTCCTCGAGGCCTTGGAAAATAAGCAGTACAGCTCTGCTGTCTTCCTGGATATCCAGCAAGCGTTTGATCGCGTATGGCATGATGGCCTGCTTTTTAAGCTTAAGTCCCTACTACCATCGGCGCAGTATTTACTGCTCAGGTCCTATCTGCTTGGCCGTTCTTTTATGGTGGAAGTTAGGGGCGAGCGATCAAACATCCGCCGCATCGGAGCGGGTGTACCGCAGGGTAGTGTCCTTGGACCTGCCTTGTACACATTGTACACCGCGGACTTGCCGATTCCGGTAGCCAGAAACACGCTGCTTGCCACATACGCGGATGACACTGTGTTCCTTGCTAACTCCTCTTCTGCCTGGAGAGCAGCAGCGATTACGCAAAGGTTCTTGGATGGTTTTAGTACATGGGCCAACCGGTGGAACATCTGCATCAATGAGAACAAGTCTCAGCACTGTACGTTTGCGCTCAGGAGTGGTAACTGTCCAACCGTCCGACTCAACAACACGACCATATCTCAGGGGAACCATGTTCGCTACCTGGGTATGTATCTGGACAGGAAACTTACCTGGCGCAAACACATACAGATCACCGCAGCAGCGTGTAGATCCAAGAGGGCGAAACTCAACTGGTTGCTGAAGTCATCCAGCAAACTCAGCTTGAGCAACAAGCTGCTGGTGTACAGGAGCATCATCGTGCCCACATGGACATATGGGATTCCATTTTGGGGCACAGCGGCAAAATCTTGGGTTAACAAAATTCAAGTCTTGCAGAACAAGGTGCTAAGAGACATCTCAGGAGCTCCACCTTATGTGCGCAATATGACGCTGCACAACGACTTCTGTGTTCCGACAGTCTTCAGCCAAATAAACCGACATACAAGTCGATACAATGACCGGTTACATAACCATGTTAACCCATTGGCTTCGTCACTAGGGTCGAATACAACCCGCAGACGCTTAAAGCGCCTCCACACCAGCGACCTCTGGACTGTTGGGCGTTAATATTTTTCGTTAATGTTAGCAAAAATGTTATACTTAATCTTACATTTGATGTTACGTAATATTGTAATACGTTAAAAACAATTATTTGTTTATGTTATTAATTTAAATTCCGTGTTATTATATATTCAATCTTCAAAACAATATTTTATAACCTTTCAGTAGGTTGATCAATATTAAATTAAATTGCTACATTAAAAAAAAAAAAAAAAAGTATATATAGATTACTTCCTAGATTACACTGTACCGAATCAAATTCCTTTATGTTTCTTGCATGTTAACCAGGACTTTAATTTCTAGTGCAATTGACTTTAATCAATTTGACTCGAACTCGTCCGATCGCACACGCGCATGCTGTTTCTTGCGTTATCTATGCATAACGGCAATTTATGACATGCAGTTTATGTATGTATTGATTGTACGTGAAATAGATATTTTACACTATTCGAACATTTGATCACATTATATGGAAGGAAATTATTATGGTTCCGTTACTTTACATTAAGGCCGAAAGATGATCCTTAGAAAATTGCCACTATAGTTGGTTGCTATCCGTTGATTCTATCAGCAATTATGGTGAATTAGTATGGGCGATAATGTAGTTCATCATTTCGTTTACAATTAATCGTCGAAATGCGACTCATTACTTTGTGGATATTACAAGTTTTCTTAAAAGCAAAGCTATCATGCACTCATTGAATTGATAGCGTATTTATGAGATGCACTCTTGTGCAATGTCAACATTAGTATCAACCTAATTCGTAATTGATCTCGCTTTTACAATCCTTAACGCATGTTTAGGTTCATATAATTAAATAATAAGCTATTTGTACGTGCGCTGCAGTTTGCGCAGACACACAGCAAGTAAGTGAATGTCAACAAATAATATTGCAAACACTGCACTCAACAGCAGTGGCTCAGCGGCTGCCTCATATTGCAAACGCTGAGCTTCAGCGGTTGCCTCATTTGTGAGGAACCATATAGCTATATGCACATCATGCTCGCAACAACTGCCACATATGCTATAGGCAGCCCTCGCAACAACTACAACGAACGCCAAGTCAGCATCATTTCGTCAACAACAAAATTAACGGCCAAGCAGCGATCAGAACCAAGGGCACACTCAGCCTTTGTTCAGCATATTATACGAGCGGACACCACCACTTGGTTGCCTCACACTAAGGTCGCTGCACTCGATGGCATTAGCCCAACGGTTGTCTCATATTACGATCGTTGCCCTCAGCGGAAGCATAACAACGGCCACACTTGAAAGTATGCAACTTAATCATGTTTAGTACAAGCATCATTAAGCGAATCAATCACATCTCAGATCAGTCCGTAACATTGTTACAAAGTACTAGCAATTCGGATCGAACGTCTATTTAAGTAGATCGTATGTTTATGTGCATGAATAAACATTATTCGCATAGTTAATACATTCACACAAACATTGTTGGTGACCACGCGACGGTTGGAACCTGATGTTGTCAACGAGGCGACATAAAGGATAAACAACCTCCAAAAATCCATATTCTGTAGTTGTCAACAAGTGCGTCAATCAAAGGATGCCTACCATCTCCTAACCCACTCACTATTCTGTGTTAGTGAGACCACCTGAAGTTGTCAACCAGGCGACATATCAGGATAAAAATGTGCCCGCAATCACGGCACTAAGTGATACCTGCAGTAGGCATATCAGGATAACAGTGTGCTGTCGTTAGATAAACGACCAGATGCACTAACAACAAAGTCCATCAAGCGACAAAAATCAGAAAACTGCATCAAAGAAACTAGATATACCAATACATATCTGTAATGAGGTCCACCAAGCGACAAACAATCAGTAAAAATGGCATTCCACGAAAAAGCAACTCATCGGTTACAGAGTTAGCTTGATGTCTCTAACAAACAATCATCTGTCAATGAAATGAAGATCGTTAAGAACTGTGAGGAGCCATATAGCCTTGGCAAATAAATGTATATAAAATATACATTTATGCTATATGCGCCCCTCACAGCAACTGTATATCGGACCGAAATCCAGCCCTGATTGCAGTTGCGGCGAATTCGCTCTCTTTCGCCCTCTCTCTTTCTCACACAGGTTGTCAGCCATATGAGCGTGTCTGACACACATGTCGGGCAAGACATGTGCCGTTATGGTGCGAGGAGTATGGCGAGCGCAATATCGCCATCCATACTCGCACTAACGGCAGACATAGGCTGACGCCAGCAAATGGTAGTGGAAAATTACCAAAGATCACGCCACCTAGACGATCACGTGATCTTTGGTACAGTCGCAACAAAAGGCTGCGACTTGGGCTATAAAAAGAGCAGCTCAAACGACAGAGGACAGTTCAGAAAGACCCGATACGCAAGGCGGAACCTCTAGGAGTCAGAAGATATACGGGAAGGAGAAACTCTGTCGAAACAGAGTCCGAGACACAGAATTTAGAAGCGCGGAAGCTCTGAATAAAATCTACGGGAGTGCCGCGGACAAGTGAAACGACAGTGAACGTTACAAGTGAAAAAGTGTACGTCGAACCGAACGACACACAACACAACAGCATCGAGACAAATAATAAAGCAACAAGGAGCATCGAGGGATACGACACCGCCAGACCTAAGAAAACACAGGACACTGAGGTCCTGAAATTAGTAAGAAGTGTAAATCCTTGCCACGCTTGAGTCATAGCGACCGGTGGAATCCGCACAAAACCCAACGAGTCCGAGTGAGACCGAGTCGGTATTTAAGCAACGCGCACGCGAGCGAATCCGAGGGCATAGCCGGAGCGCCGCATGGTGACGTTGACGAGCCGCCGAGGGTCTCAATCTTTCGTAGTTGGTGCGCGGATTTACCTGTAGCGAAGCTCTCGCGAACAGGAGAACTCTTCGAAGCTGACCAGGGGCTGCAGTGAACATTACAAGGGTGAAAGTGTACGTCAAACCGGACGACACACAACCAAACCGCATCGAGGGACTCGACGAACAATACACCAGCAAGGAGCATCGAGGGATTCAACGCTGCCAGGCCTAAGACAACACAGGACATTAAGGCCCTGAAGTTAGTAAGAAGGGTAGATCCTTGCCACGCTTGAGTCGTAGCGACAGGCGGAATCCGCATAAAATCCAACGACCCCGAGTGAGACCGGGTCAGTGTGTAAACAACGCGTATGCGAGCGAATCCGAGAGCATAACCGGAACGCCGTATGGCGACGTTGTCGGACAGACGGGCGTCTCAAACTCTCTTAGTTGGTGCGCGGATTTACCTGTAGCAAAGCTCTCGCGAACAGGAGGACTCTTCGAAGCTGACCAGGGGCTGCAGTGAACTGAATACAAAATCAAGTGCCATCTACAGTGATAATATCCAGCGCAATTGTGAATTAAATAGAAAATTACAAATAAAACCAATCATTCCATTTAATATATATAAAATTCCTTGTGTTGTTAATTGTCGCATCGCGATCAAATATAAATTTGTTGCTCGAACCCTCAGCTCGACTGAGCTTTAGCTAAGCCGAAAGAAAAGGTTCGTTACAACTGGCGCCCAACTTTGGTGGTTGCGATAATTAACACACTTTATATATATATTGAAAGAACAAAATGGTTCGTGCGTGGATATACAACCTCAGAAAGGAGGAATTAGTAAAGTATGGAGAAGAATTCCAAGTGGAGTTAAGTGGCACAATGGACGCTATGCGTCGACAATTCGGAGAGTGGGTGGACACTCACGAATCCAGACCACCACACAGCACGCGAATTGCGGAATTGGCGGCGATACATGGCAGAGCGTCACCGGCGAGGGACACAGTGCAAGTTGCGGATGCAAGAGAAGCGAGCGAACGTCGAGTTCGCGCATTTGAGCATACCGACAACCAGCACAGCAGCGCGCTCGACGAGACAGCCACTCACACAGTTTGGGAAACATCGGCACCACAGCCATCGAAGAGGGTATCAATACGCGAGCACACGGCGACGACTATGGCCCAGGAATACCCGAGGGTAGCGAAGCAAGTCCGGGAGTGGAATTTTCGCTTCGACGGCACAACGGAGCCGCTCGAATTCTTGGAGCAGGTCGAGTGGTCAGCGGATACCTATGGGCTCAACCTGGATCTGGTTCCCAGGGCCATGCCCGAACTCCTTCAGGGAATGGCTCTGAAGTGGTACGTCGCAAATAACCAGCACTGGACAAGTTGGGAAGCTTTCATCCAGAGTTTTCAAAGGTACTTCCTCCCGAGAGACTACTTTGAAGACTTAAAAGAGGAAGTTAACCACAGACGGCAGGCTTTGAACGAGCCATTTAAAGTGTATATGGTGGAAATGCAGACGCTTATGCGACCACTGCAATATTCGGCAGCCAAACAACTGCTCAAAATCTATAACAACAGCCTCCCAGACCTGCGAGCGTACGCACGGCCAGATCAATTCAGCGATTTGGAGGAATTGATGTATTTGGCCGTCGTGTTCGAGGAACTCGAGGCTGATAGAGAAAAATTGAGACAGCAAAGCCGCATGGATCAGCCGAATTATAACACTCCACAGCGAATGCGAGTAGAGCCGCAGCAGAGACGCGTGGAGCACTCGAGGTACAACGCCCCGCAGCAAAGGCAACCTCAACAGAGACGCAGGGAGCCACCACGACGACATATGGAGTCACCACAGATGCGTCACTACCGCCAAATAGAGCCAGCGCCAAGGCAAGACGGCCCACGGCTTATGCGGATAGCGGACAGTGGACGCACACAGAGAACCGAAGCCGACACGGGCCCCAGACCAGCCCCGAGGACGAGACGCGACAATATACAAACACATATAAGTAATACAGCGATGGCCTGCAGATGTTGCGGCCAGGAGGGACACCGTGCGATAGAGTGCACAAATCCCATGCTAGATTATTGTTGGATATGTGGACGTATCGGAGTTCGTACGTCGGTATGTTGTCCGTCGGGAGAAGGACACCGGCGTCCACCACCGAAAAGCGAGCGGCAGCCGATCAAGGGCAGCCCCAAGACGCTAATCGGCAGCCTGCAGGACGAGGGAGCGCAGCTGACAGCGGTCGTAGAGATCGGCAACTGCCAGTATAAGGCTACGATCGACACAGGGGCCACGAGTAGTTTCATTAGCGAGAAGCTAGCTCGTGGACTGTTCGACGTAGGCCGACGACGCGCAACCGAACTGCGAGTCCGCATGGCAGATGGTCGAAACAGCGGAGTCCGAGAACAAGTCGAGGTGAATATCAGACTCGGCAGGAGCAGTATGGATATTGCTCTACTGATACTCCCAGGAGTCATCGATGGCTTAGTTCTCGGATGGGATTTTCTGTCGGGCATGGGAACGGTTTTGGAGTGCGCAGGCCTGAGGATAAATATACCGGGAAAAGGAATTCGAGAGCATCAGGAGGAGAGACTGTACATAGCAAAGACAGTCAAACCAGCAGTAAGTGTTACAGATGCCCAATCTCGACAGCCCCGGAAGGAGACATGCCGGAGAGTCTCAACGGTGGAAGACGCGATGGACCAAGCGAATAAAAAGTGCCACTGGATCCAAAAGATGCGAACCACCATACACAAAAATCCCAGAAAGTTTCCAGACTACATGGAGAGATCCGGAAACTTATACAGGCACATCCCTTACAGAGACGGAACCGAGGATGTGAAAGCCTGGAAATTGTGTGTGCCAACCGGCAAGAGGACACAAGTCCTAAAGGAGGACCACAACACCGCCGCCGCAGGCCATACGGGGAGTCGAAAGACAATAGCCCGGGTAGCAGCGCGCTACTATTGGCCAGGATTATATAGAGACGTAAGAGCATATGTCCGGCAATATAAGGCAAGTCAATTGGCCGCGGTCGAGGACTCTCAGGACCAGGCAAGGCATTACAACCTTCGCCGAAGGCAATGGAGCCTCAAAGTCGCAGATAGGGTGTGGGTGAAATTACACCACCTATCGAATGCGGCTGAGGGATTCGCACCCAAGCTAGCACCGGTGATCTGCAAACTAAAGAGCTCGGCAGACAAACGGATAAGGACGGCACATGTAAGCGACTTGAAGCCGCATAGCAAGGAGACGGGTGAGTCCCCAAATCCCCAAAAGTGAAAAGGGGGGAAGATAAGTGTGACTCTAAAACCAAAATTGGACTCACACTTATGCACCTAGAATAACAACAAAATAAATATATATATATATATAATAAAACCAAACGCCCAATAGGAAAGGGTAAGAATAAAAAAAAGAAAGGGTATACAAAGGTCGTATACACCTATAGATATAAAAGAATAAAATAACAACGGAGAAATTAAATTAAAACGCCCAAAGGAAAGGGTAAGAATAAAATAAAAAGGAAGGGTATACAAAGGTCGTATACACCTACATATAACAAAAATAATAATAAATAAACATATACATACATATATATATATATACACATAAATAAAATAAAACATCAAGCATAACAAAATAAATATAAATAGTAATTGGAGCCCTAAGGCGGGTCCAACACAGGTAAACCACCCTGAACGCGGCGAATGTTCAGAGAAGAACACGCCACTCTTAATGCAGAAAGAGTAAACAACAGTTAATGCAGAAAGAGAGAATAGCCATAACCCTCAGAGAGGACATCTAAAGATCACGCCACTCGAAGAACAAATGCAACGGCTGGCGAAAAACGTTTGCTTATCGCTGACAGAAAATAGGCAACTACGCGTGCGCTATTGAGAGCACCAAGCGACGACAGCCGAAAGTGTTTTGCCGCTCGCGCAAATGAGAGCGCAAGCGCAGCAACCACCGAAAATGTTTCGCTCACCGCTTTGGACGAAACGAACAACAACAACGCTTGCACTATGGAGAGCGCAAGTGCAGCGACCGCCGAAAATGTTTTTTTTGGCGCCTAGCAACAGCAGATTGTCACACTAGTGTAGAGGCGTGCGCAAAACCAAAATCCCGTTGGTTAGTCACGCACACTAGTGTCGAAACATGCACCGGTAAATAGAACAACCCGAGAGAGAGGGTTAAGGAACACGAGTGCAAACACCCATACAAAAGGTATAGAAGGAGGCCTCAATCACGCGCGCAGCTTCTATACAAGTCAGTACGATCGCACAACCAAGCAGCTCATGACGGCTGTGAGCAGGGACGGCAATCGCTGCGTCGACGCGGGCGAGTGATTTGTATAGTACGCGTGTGTGTAGGTGTGTGTACTAAAATAAAAAAAAAAGGAATCAAATAAAATTGTGATATAAGTGGCAAGGATGGCGCGCAATGCAGGCGGCACCAACAGCATGCGCTTAAATCGAATCAAAAGCCGTAGCAGCAGCAGCAGCCAATGCAAAAAGCACGCAGCACAGCTCGAACAGCAACAGGAACAACCGGAATTAGAGTCTGTCCTCGAGTCTGATGCTGGACAAGTGGATACAACACTGGATGGATACGGTTGGACGCATCATGACGGGGTGCAAACCTTCACATCAGCACAAGCGTCACCGTTTGGACAGTGGAAGTCTTCCACTACCGAAGAAAGGGGGGAGTGTGAGGAGCCATATAGCCTTGGCAAATAAATGTATATAAAATATACATTTATGCTATATGCGCCCCTCACAGCAACTGTATATCGGACCGAAATCCAGCCCTGATTGCAGTTGCGGCGAATTCGCTCTCTTTCGCCCTCTCTCTTTCTCACACAGGTTGTCAGCCATATGAGCGTGTCTGACACACATGTCGGGCAAGACATGTGCCGTTATGGTGCGAGGAGTATGGCGAGCGCAATATCGCCATCCATACTCGCACTAACGGCAGACATAGGCTGACGCCAGCAAATGGTAGTGGAAAATTACCAAAGATCACGCCACCTAGACGATCACGTGATCTTTGGTACAGTCGCAACAAAAGGCTGCGACTTGGGCTATAAAAAGAGCAGCTCAAACGACAGAGGACAGTTCAGAAAGACCCGATACGCAAGGCGGAACCTCTAGGAGTCAGAAGATATACGGGAAGGAGAAACTCTGTCGAAACAGAGTCCGAGACACAGAATTTAGAAGCGCGGAAGCTCTGAATAAAATCTACGGGAGTGCCGCGGACAAGTGAAACGACAGTGAACGTTACAAGTGAAAAAGTGTACGTCGAACCGAACGACACACAACACAACAGCATCGAGACAAATAATAAAGCAACAAGGAGCATCGAGGGATACGACACCGCCAGACCTAAGAAAACACAGGACACTGAGGTCCTGAAATTAGTAAGAAGTGTAAATCCTTGCCACGCTTGAGTCATAGCGACCGGTGGAATCCGCACAAAACCCAACGAGTCCGAGTGAGACCGAGTCGGTATTTAAGCAACGCGCACGCGAGCGAATCCGAGGGCATAGCCGGAGCGCCGCATGGTGACGTTGACGAGCCGCCGAGGGTCTCAATCTTTCGTAGTTGGTGCGCGGATTTACCTGTAGCGAAGCTCTCGCGAACAGGAGAACTCTTCGAAGCTGACCAGGGGCTGCAGTGAACATTACAAGGGTGAAAGTGTACGTCAAACCGGACGACACACAACCAAACCGCATCGAGGGACTCGACGAACAATACACCAGCAAGGAGCATCGAGGGATTCAACGCTGCCAGGCCTAAGACAACACAGGACATTAAGGCCCTGAAGTTAGTAAGAAGGGTAGATCCTTGCCACGCTTGAGTCGTAGCGACAGGCGGAATCCGCATAAAATCCAACGACCCCGAGTGAGACCGGGTCAGTGTGTAAACAACGCGTATGCGAGCGAATCCGAGAGCATAACCGGAACGCCGTATGGCGACGTTGTCGGACAGACGGGCGTCTCAAACTCTCTTAGTTGGTGCGCGGATTTACCTGTAGCAAAGCTCTCGCGAACAGGAGGACTCTTCGAAGCTGACCAGGGGCTGCAGTGAACTGAATACAAAATCAAGTGCCATCTACAGTGATAATATCCAGCGCAATTGTGAATTAAATAGAAAATTACAAATAAAACCAATCATTCCATTTAATATATATAAAATTCCTTGTGTTGTTAATTGTCGCATCGCGATCAAATATAAATTTGTTGCTCGAACCCTCAGCTCGACTGAGTTTAGCTAAGCCGAAAGAAAAGGTTCGTTACAGTACCTTAACCCACACCCTGTCTCCAATTTTGGGGCTCCATTGCCTGCGACGGAGGTTGTAGTGCCTTGCTTGGTCCTGAGAGGCCTTTTCCAAGCTCCGCCGAACGATCTCGAAAATTTCTTTGCTCTTATTTTCATCGCCACTTCGTCGAACAACGCCTTCGGTAGCCTCGGCTCCCGACCTTGTGTGATGAAGGCGGCGCTGTACCCTGTAGTGCTCGATACGCTGGTGTTGACTGCCAGTGTCAGCTCTGGTAGTGCCTCATCCCACCTTCTCTGGTTGTTCCTCGCGAACTGCGCGATCATCGTTTTCACGGTGCGATTGGCTCGTTCAGTGGGGTTTTCTTGCGGAGTATAAGGTGCAGTAAATTGGTGCTTAACACCCATATCCTCCAAGAACTTTTTGAACGCCCTGCTGGTGAATTGTGTGCCGTTGTCGGTTATTAATACCTTTGGTACACCGAACCGTGCCAGAATCCTCTCTCTGAAAGCCTTTTGCAGTGCTGCTGTTGTAGCGCTTCTGAGTGGCACCATTTCGGTCCGTTTCGAGAAGCGGTCTATGAAGACCAACAGCATCGTGTTTCCATGTGTAGACCTTGGTAATGGTCCCACAAAGTCTGCACACACCGTGCTCCAGGGCTCTTCGGGTATCTGCGTCAGCATATGTCCTGCTGCGGCCAGTTGACTCGGCTTATACTGTTGGCATATTTCGCACTGTTGAACATATGCTCGAAGATCTCTGTATAAGCCTGGCCAATAGTAGCGTGCTGCTACTCGGGCTATTGTTTTCCGGCTTCCCGTATGGCCTGCGGCGGCGGAGTTGTGGTTCTCGCTCAGAACTTTTGACCGTTTTGCCGGTTGGCACACACAATTTCCAGGCTGTCACATCCTCTGTTCCGGCTCTGTGAGGGATGTGCCTGTATAAATTTCCAGACTCCTCCACGTAGTCCGGAAATTTTCTTGGGTTCTTGGCGATGGTGGTTCGCATCTTCTGGATCCAGTGGCAGTCTTTATTTGCTTGCTCCATCGCATCTTCCACATTTGATATCCTGCGGCACGTATCTTTCAGGGGCTGTCGAGATAGCGCATTTGCAACAACGTTCAGGTTCCCCTTCCTGTATTTGACATCAAAATCGAATTGTTGTAGCTCCAGTGCCCATTTCGCAATCCTACCTGAGGGGCTTCCGATGGAGTTGAGCCACTTCAGTGCCATATGGTCCGTGATGACGGTGAAGTGGTATCCTTCCAAGTAAGGTCGCAGCTTCCTTATTCCTCAGATTATTGCAAGGCACTCTTTTTCGGTCGCAGAGTAGTTGAGCTCCGCACCATTTAAAGATCTGCTTGCATACGATATGACCAGTTCACCCTCTGTGTTTTGGGTCAGTATCGCTCCCAAGCCATAGTTGCTAGCATCCGTCTGCAAGCAAAATGGCCTTGAGAAATCTGGGCATGCTAACACAGGGGATTGTGTTAGCTTTGACTTCACCGTCTCGAAGGCTTCCTGCCGTTCTTCGGTCCATTCCCATTTGGTCCCTTTTTTTAGTAGCGCGTTCAGTGGGTGCACTGTTGTGGCGAAATCTGGTACAAAACGCCTATACCATGATGCCTCTCCCAAGTATTGTCGCAGCTCTTTCACGTTTCCAGGCGGCTTTAGTTCGGCGATAGCAGTTACCTTCTTGCAGAAAGTCGATGATTTCTGCGTCCGGATCCGCTGGTGGTGTGACCGTCTTTGCCACGGACAACCTCTCCTCCTGGTGCTCTCTTGGTCCGTCTTTGGGTATCTTTATCTTCAGCCAGGCGCACTCCAAAAACGTGCCCATGCCAGACAGAAAATCCCATCCAAGAACTAAGTCATCTATTACTAGTATTAGCAGTGCGATGTCCATATTGCTCCTTCCGAGCCTGATGTTCACCTCGACTTGTTCTTGGACTCCGCTGTTTCGGCCATCTGCCATGCGGACTCGCCGGTCGGTTGCGCATCGTCGGCCTACGTCCACAAGCTAGTTTCTCGCTAACGAAACTACTCGTGGCACCTGTGTCTATCGTAGCCTTGTATTGACAGTTGCCGATTTCCACGGTCGCTGTCAGCTGCGCTCCCTCGTCCTGTAGGCTGCCGACTAGCGTCTTGGGGCTGTCCTCTTCGGCTCCCGCTCGCCCCTCAGTGGCGGACGCCTGTGTCCGTTTCCCGACGGACAACATACTGGCGTGCGAACTCCAACACGTCCGCACATCCAACAACAATCCAGCGTAGCGTTCGTGCACTCTATCGCTAGATGTCCTTCCTGGCCACAGAGTCTGCAGGCCATCGCAGGATTGTGTATGTGCGTTTGGGTGTTGTCGCGTCTCGTCCTCGGGGCTGGCCTGGGTCTCGCATCGGCTTCAGCTCTCTGTGTCTGGCCACTGTCCGCTAACCGCATAAACCGCGAGCCGTGTTCGGTGTCGGTTCTATCTGGCGGTAGCGACTCATTTGTGGAGCCTCCATCTGTCGTCGTGGTGGCTCCCTGAATCTCTGCGTTGGAAGTTGTACTTGCCTTTGCTGCGGGGCGTTGTACCTCGGCTGTTCCATGTATCTCTGATGGGGCTGTACCTGCCGTTGCTGCGGAGCGTTGTACCTCGGCTGCTCCGTGTGGTTTTGCTGTCTCAGTTTTTCTCTATCAGCCTCGAGTTCCTCGAACACGACGGCCAAATACATTAATTCCTCCAAATCGCTGAACTGATCTGGCCGTGCATATGCTCGCAGGTCTGGTAGGCTGTTATTGTATATTCTGAGCAGTTGTTTGTCTGCCGGATATTGCAGTGGTCGCCTGAGCGTCTGCATTTCCACCATGTACGCTTTGAATGGCTCGTTTATAGCCTGCCGTCTATGGTTAACTTCCTCCTTTATGATTTCAAAGTAGTCTCTTGCGAGGAAATACCTTTGAAAAATCTGGATGAAAGTTTCCCAGCTCGTCCAGTGCTGGTTATTGGCGACGTACCATTTTAACGCCATTCCCTGGAGGAGTTCGGGCATGGCCCTGGGAACCAGATCCAGGTTGAGTCCATATGTATCCGCTGACCATTCGACCTGCTCCAAGAATTCGAGCGGCTCTGTTGTGCCGTCGAAGCCAAAATTCCACTCCCGAACTTGTTTCGCTACCCTTGGGTATTCTTGGGCCATGGTCGTCGCCGTGTGTTCGCGTATAGATACCCTCTTGGAAGGCTGTGGTACCGGTGTTTCCCCTGCTGGGTGGTTGGCGTCTCGTGAGCGTGCCGCTGTGCTGGTTGTCGGTACGCTTAAATGGACGACATCAGCGTTTGTCGTCTTTTTTGTATCCGCAGCCTGCCTGCTTTCCCTCGCCGGTGACGCCCGGCTATGGATAGCCGCCAATTCCGCAACCCGCGTGGTGTATGGAGGTTTGGATTCGTGGATATCCACCCACTCTCCGAACTGTCGACGCATAACGTCCAGAGTGCCACTCAGTTCCACATGGAACTCGTCTCCATATTTTAACACTTCCTCCTTTTTGAGGTTGTACACCCACGCGCGAACCATATTTTTTTTTTATTTAGTATATTTAATTATGTGTTAACTATCACAACCACCAGTGTTGGGCGCCAGTTGTAACGAACCTCGTTGGCTTTTCCGGGCTAACGCTCAGTCGATCTGTGGGTTCGTGCAACAAATTTAGAGAATTGGTCGCGATGTGACAATTGACAACACGTTTTGATATATTTTTATAAAAATATGGTTTATTTGGCATTAATTATTCACACTTATAGTTCTGCCTAATGTTTGTGTTTGTTTTCTTCGACAATTATTTTGCTACCGCTTTATTTTGTCCGCCATCTTTGGCCGGTGACGCTCTGCCATGAATCGCCGCCAATTCCGCCATCCGCGTGGTGTATGGCAGTTTGGATTCGTGAGTATCCACCCACTCTCCGAACTGTCGACGCATAACGTCCAGAGTGCCACTCAGTTCCACATGGAACTCGTCTCCATATTTTAACACTTCCTCCTTTTTGAGGTTGTGCACCCACGCGCGAACCATTTTTTTTTTTATTTAATGTATTTAATTATGTGTTAACTATGACAACCACCAGTGTTGGGCGCCAGTTGTAACGAACATCGTTGGCTTTGCCGGGCTAACGCTCAGTCGAGCTGTGAGTTCGCGCAACAAATTTATAGAATTGGTCGCGAAGTGGTAATTGACAACACGTTTTATATATTGTTATAGAAAAATATGGTTTATTTGGCATTAATTAATCACACTGAATATTTTGCCTAATGTTTGAGTTTGTTCCTTCGGCAATTTACTGAGGCCTTGGCTCGTTTCAGTGAGTGGTCCTGTTCGGGCAAGTTGGTTCTAGGCACCCCGTACACCAGTTACGCCAGTCCGCGGCTTCGCGCTGGTTCGACAGCTTATCATACGGCACCCCGTTTGACCAAACGGATTTCGCACGTATACTGTCGAACTTCAGGCAGGTTATCGCCCGCTTGTCTTGTAACTGTGTAGGCCTCGCAGCTCAACCTAAACGTAGCAAGGATCCACTACCTGAACGTATTAAGGACCTCAGTGTCCTGTATTAGAAAGCCTTTACTAGCTGTTGGTTTCTTTATCGCACTCGCGTAGATCTTATTCGTAGCTCCCGCTTACGAATTCTGATTTTAAATTATTGGGCAGCGTTTCCCCTTCTCACTTGGTATGGAATTGAATTTGCTCTGTTGTTCGACAGAGGTTTCGCTTCGCGTCTCGTATTTCACTGACTCTCTCCAGTGTGTTTCGGTGCTCTTTATATAGGCCGGGTCGTGGCCTTTTGTCGGGACTCTACCAGAAATCACGCGTTCGCCTCGGTGGTGTGATTTCTGGTAATTTTCCACTGCCATATGCTGGCGCCGGCCTATGTCTGCCGTTAGTGTGAGTATGGATGGAGATATTGCGCTCGCAATAATCCTCACACATAACGGCACATGTCCTGGTGGACATGTGTGTCAGACACGGTCATATGGCTGACAACCTTGGATTTTAAGGCTGATTGCTGACTCTGTTCAGACGAGGGCCCCAGGGATTGGTAATGCTGTCCAGACGAGGGTGCCAGCGATTGCTGACGCTGTCCTTCTTCTATCCCAAGCCTCTTGCTTGTGGTTTGGCTTATGGTGTCAGCGTCATTTTTCATTTTTTCTAAGCACTTCAGAACTGTTGTTCTTATGTCCGCATAGTAGGTGAAGTATTCGTGGTTTTCCGGTAGTTCGCCGGTTTTTCTTATGACTTCGTCATTTTATTTGACAGAATTCCATTTTTTATTGAGAGAATCTGCTTTTATTTTGTGGTAACCGGCCTGAGACATCTCTCAGCGGAATCCTTTTTATAATTGGATATCAGCCGTACAATCTCATTGCTAATTGTTTGTTTCTGATGCCATTTTTACTGATTTTTGTCGCTTGTTGGACCTTTACAGATATGTATTGGTATATCTATTTCTTAATCAGTTTTAATTTTTGTCGCTTGATGCACTTTGTTGTTAGTGCTATGGTCGTTTATTTAACGAGAGCAAACTTTTTGTTATTAGTGCCGTGATCGCGGGCACACTTTATCCTGGTATGTCGCAAGGTTGACAACTTCAGATGGTCTCACTAATACAGATATTGTGAAGGAGACTGCAGGTATCCTTTGATTGTCGCCTTGTTGACAACTTCAAATATGGATTTTGGGAGGTTGGTTATCCTTTTGTCGCCTTGTTGACAACTTCAGGTTCCAACCGTCGGGGTCACCAAAATGATTACCATCAAAATGATTACCCATTCACGTCGGGGTCACCAAAATGTTTGTGTGTGTTTAAAGGAAAGTATTCAGCACATAAACTGACCACTAAAAGCGTCGCAACTAGCACTTGTAACTAGTTGGACTACTGAGAGTGAGATCCTTCGAAGCGTACTGTGATTGCGATGGTAGAAATCAAAACGAGTTGAGTTGACGATTAGATTCGAACTGTTTGCTCTGACGAGCAGGACTTTATTTATACATAATTCTTAGCTCTAAGTACATATATAAAATAAAAATGTATTATTCGGCAGTTTTGTACGGTGAGTGTATCGAGTGCAGCGATTGCAATGTCCCAATTTCATCGCAATGACCTACTTCCTGACCTACTTCCTGACCTACTTCCAGCGAGTGCAGCGTTTGCAATATGAGGCGACCGCTGACGTAGTGCCAACGATTGCACCGACCTTAATGTGAGGCAACCGCTGAATGCAGCGGTTCGCAATATGAGGCGACCGCTGACCCAATGCTATTGAGTGCAGTGTTTACAATATGATTTGCTGATATTTTACTTATTAATAGCTTATGATTTAATTATATGATATGCTTTCGGCGGTCGTTGCACTTGTTCTCTCTAAGCGCAAGCGTTGTTGCCGTTCTTATGTCAGCGGTAAGCATAACGCTTTCGACGGCCGTTGCACTTCCTCCGAGTGAACTCTAAAGCAGGTCATGGCCATTCTCTCTGTTGTCCACTCTTCGCAATAGCTGTGGCGTGTTAATTATTCGCCGTGTTCGGTATTGTTCAACTATTTTGGACCCGCCTTAGGGCGCCAATTAATATTTATATTTATTTTTGTTATACTTGATGTTTTATTTTATTTATGTGTATATATATAATTATGTATTTGAGAGTTGTACCGGCTGCGCCAATTATGAATTTGAGAATCCTACCGGCTGAGCCAATTATGTACTGAGAAGTGTGAATACACCAATTGAAAGTCCGACAACGGTTTTAAGGAAAAAAATACAATTCTTTATTTTAAAAACACGTCTTCTCGGTTTGGTTTACAAAATAACTGTAATCTTATGCTAGTGGTTTATTTATAATGAAAACTCGCATTTGCTTCTTCTGCGGTGTTGTAGCTGAGTCGCTGTAGCTTTGTCGCTGCTGTCCCATTGGTGGAGGTGTCGGATGGTCCGGATGGCCCACTTGAGTTTCACTTTGTAGAATGCACTGACGGAGTCTAATGGTGGTGGATGGACTCTTGTGAAATAAGCTGACGAAGTAGCGTGTTGTATTACACCATGAGATTTTGGTTGTGATCGCTGGTTCTGTTGGATTTGTTTATGTTTATGCTGAGATGGCGTTTTAATTCTTGTGTGCTGCTGTTGCGGTTGCAGTGAGGGTAGACATGAGAGATCTGCGTGATCTGAATATGTCACTTCCCTATCCCTCAGAAATTGGCTTGTCCTCAAGCGTTCAGTGTAGGGTACAACTGTAAGTCGTTGGTGTTTTCTGCGGTAGCTTTTTCTTCATCTTCGACGTGCTGTGTCGTTGCTGCACTATTCTTATATTTGATTGTTATTTGTTTTGGTAAATTTTTGAATTTGAACAATGAATAGCTTATTATTACTATTCACAATACTGTCACTAATGTTTAGCTTATGATTAATAATGTATTGTTAGTTTTTGTATGTTCTCTTATGAGTTCTTCTTTGATATCTGGATATCTTCTAATTGAACAAAACAATAGTTGCTTTGATAATGTTGTTTCCTAAAATTCCGATTTGTTGTGGTATAAAGTTTTGATTAAGTGTGACTTTAGGTAAGTTCCAAGTAAATATTAAATTCGGTTCTATGAAATTTATTTCAGTTGTCGTATTATGCAAGTTGATGTTTTTATATTTAACAATTTTTCTGAATCACCATTTAATAAATTATCATGTTTTAGTAATTTTGGGTTAAAAATTCCCAATCTGGTCATTTGCATCTTTGTTTATGTTTATTTTCTTTTTCTTTTTGAATTTAGTTTGTAATGTACGATTTTTCTTCCTCTATTCGTTTCTTCGAAATGTTTGCTATCTAGTTGTGTTATTATGCCTGTTTTTGCTATTGATTTTTCGTCCATCTGACTTTGATGAAATCCTTTAGCTAAATCGATTGTTGTGAAATATTGACATTTTCCTACATTTTCTAATATTTCATCGATTACAGGTATGGGAAATTTATCGCTAACTGTTTTTTCGTTAAGGCTGCGATATTATATTTTTATTATCTATATTTTTTCTGTACTGATGCATCTTCTTTTTTTGGTACTACCCAAATAGGAGAACAATAAGGTGAATTAGATGGTCGTATAATGCCTTGATGCATCATCTTTCATTTGCTTGTTAACTTCCTCATCATAGCTTTTCATTTACAAGGTTTCCTATAACAAGGGACTTAATTTTTTGTATTGATAACGTGTTTTACAGTATTTGTGAAAGTCAAATTGTCACTCCTTTATCCGGAATATCGCTAAATTCAAACAACTTTTCTTATTTAGGTGTTCTAATCTAAATTGATTGCCTTCTGAAAATGTGGGGGGCGTCTTTTTCCGAATCTTCTCTTCCTTCCTTCAATGAAAGGCAGCGGCGTGTTTTGGTTCACTATGTATGTTTATTTAACTTTAAATATATCTGCTCAACTTCGTGCGTTGGCGTTGGTTACAAGAACTTTATACGATTACAAGGTTTTGACGACTGTTTTTGATGCTAACATATTAGCTTTCTGTTATAGCTAACAGCTAAGCAGTTCGAACAGTAGTGGTTAATGAGCACTGCTCTCAACCGCTTCTCTGCGGAAAGGCAAAGAAAACGCTGGCACTTCCGCAGCGCGTGGACTCCTCGGCAGACTCGACACCTGAATGAGTTCGAGGTGGGGCGATTGGCCGTCCTAGCGTTTTTGCGGGAAGGCATGTTGTTCCTTGGTAAAACGAAAGAAGAAAAAGGAAACTGTAAAGGAGGAAAAGAAAATAGCTTATTATTTGGGTTTCCTTTAATTAGGCGAAGTCTGTGGATTTGTGGCTGCGGTGCAAATTGTTTGCCGACTATTGCACTTGGACATAAGGGAAGTCCTTGGGATAGTTCAGCGACTGAGCTTTGGAATTGGGGTACCTCCTGAATTGTGGCTGTTGGTACCGAGACGGGTTCGAAGAGGGAAGGGCTTGGTAGAGTGGCTGATGCACAGATCTCTGTGGCTGTGATCGTTTGTGGCACAAAAAGAGAAGGTGGTGGAGCTGCCAGAAAGAGTGGGTCTTCCTGTGCAGGAGCTGCAAATAAGGCAGCTTCTGTTGCTTTTGCTTCTTCTAATGGATTAAAAATAGCAGGAGTTGCAGAGGGTGTTGCTGTAGTTGATGTTTCCTGCGCTGTCAGCGGACCTTTGTAGAGATGGGTGCCCTTCTGTAGGCGAAATAATGCTTTTGGCAATACTCCAACTGTGGGTGGAGCAATCGCTGCAGCTGGAGGTAGTCCAGTGGTGGAAGTGCCCTCAACAAACGGCGTTAGCTGAGCGAATGCTGGGAGCTTCGAGGTACACAGGAAGACCAGAAAACAGTCCCAATTGTCAGTCTTGACCTTGGCTACTTCTAGCGCGTTCAGGCACCCTTGGATGGTGCTCTGGTGGTCCTTGATGGAACTTCCAGTCTCATGGGATATCGATGGAAGGTTGAACAGCACTTTGAGTTGATTGTTCACAAGCAGTCTTCTATTTTCGAATCTCTCACTCAGCTGTTGCCACGCTGACTGAAAGCCTTCATTCGTTAGCGGGGATTTGGCAACAATAGTGTTCGCCTCACCGCTGGTCTTAGCATTTAAATGGAATAGCTTTTCGACCTGGGATAGACTGGGATTGTCTATATAGACTGCTGTGAACAGATCTCTGAACGTGGGCCACTGGAGGTAATCTCCACTGAAAACTTCAGTGTCGATGGGAGGAAGTCTGCAGCCTCGCATTATCGGAGGTGCTTGTGGAGCTGGCTGCGGTCTGCTTGCAGCCTTCGTAGACAGAATAGCAATGGAAATACTTATTCTGCCAGATCGCACTGTCTTCACTGCTTTCCCCTTGGATCGCAGTTTTGGAGCACAACTCGTATTCCTTTTCGACCTTTTCCCACAGGGAACGGATTTGGTCTCGTCGGATCTCGAGTGTGTAAACTGTAGCAGGAGTGGAGGATGGAACGTTGATCATAGCCTCATAATGGCTAAGTCTGTCGGAAATGGCGATAAAATCGTTCAAAGCCATTTTGTTCGAGTTCAGGATTTTGCTGACTAAAGCGCGTGTGCCTGTCGGACTCCTTGGAATGAGCTGTTTTGGGTTAACAGACTTTATATTCCCTGTAGGAGCTGGGTCACTTTTGACCTTCGAAGCCGACGACTTTGGAGATGGTCTCTTGGAGGCACACGATTGCGGGACTGGGCGAACCTTTGATATCGCGTTGTGGAGGAACGGATAATTGCTTCTTGTTCTTGGAATTGTCCTCTGAGTTCATATATATAGATGTACATACTCCGAGACTCACGCCGAAATCTTCTCATAAAAAAGTAAACCACATTTCTACAATTCTGCAACGAGCGGAATCAGAACACGCGGACAAGAAATCTGAGATGAAGCAGAAATTCGCACATCAAAACATAAAAAAAATACTTTTTTATTATTTTGGAACGAGTGGAATCGGAACACTCGGACGGGAAATTCGAACGAAGCAGAAATTTGCACACGAAAGAATAAAAAGATACTTTTTTGTCATTTTGGAACGAAGGTCGAAGTTAGGCGCCGATGCGAAATCGAAATTTGCGCGACAAAAAGAGATAAACACTGTATTTTTTTATTATGCTGGCACAAGTGAGGTCGCGAACGCTCGGTCGGGAAATCTGCGTTATCACATCTTTATGCTAGCGATAATAATCGTGACTGTGAAGAAGTCGGATAGTGATCTCGCACAAAGGTATTTTTGTATCACGGCAGTTCTGCGATGCGCTGGCGATACGCCTGTACACACAGCTGACATAAGCAATTGACGCGGAATGACATATCAGGCAGCGCAATGACATGAAACGCAATAAACACAGCATGTTCGGCGTGATCATATTGAATGTATATTATGTATATTATGTATATTATGTATATTATGTATAATGTACTTAGGGTTAAGCATTTTTGTTTGTGTTAAGGGAAGTATTCAGTACATAAACTGACTACTAAAAGTCGTCGCAACTAGCACTTGAACTAGTTGGACTGCGGAGAGTGAGGTCCTTCGGTGCGCACTGTAAATGCGATGGTAGAAATAAATGAGTTAAGACGTCTGATGGGATTGAGTCTATGAAGAACACTGAGTTTATTGAATAAAATGCGTGGCTTATATACAAAATTCTTAGACTATAATATTCAAAGAAGCTGATAGCTGACCCATGCAAGTCAGCGTTGTTTAAGTGTGCAGCTGAGAAATGCTGACAGCCCAAAATTAGGCACTTGAGGCTAGCTTGAGTGGGTCAAGCTATTTTGAGAGGTTAGAGGAGATGTCGCCTTACAAACGCCTGCACTCGATAAGTGAGACTGCGGCTGCCTTACAAGTGGCTGCACTCGATGGAGTGAGACTGCGGCTGCCTTACAAGCAGCTACACTCGATGGAGTGAGACTGCGATCGCATTACAAACGGCTGCACTCGGTGGAGTGAGACTGCGATCGCATTATAAGTGGCTGCATAATATTTTCTATTGTAAGCATTTTCTATTTGTATGAATCTAAACAATATGAATCTAAACATTCTCCCGGCCGTTGAATCGGTGATCAACCATCATCTACATCCAGTGTGAATCGTCTTGGGGATGTTGATGGCACATGTGTAGTTGCAGCCTCATTCCTTGTAGCTGCTGGTTGACAGTCCAAAGGCGTTGTTTCCGTAGTGTATCGACAAGTAGCACAAGGACGGATACCACTAAAGCAGCATAAGCGGCGATATGTTGATGTTGTATTGGATTTATTTGGTCGGGCAGCTCTTGTTTCTTGAATGTGTTCAATTGTAGCTGCACGTCATCCAGTTCCTTATCTTCTTGTACATTGTCTTCTGATATGTTGAGTTTCGTAAAAGGGATGGTGTTTGGCTTGATTATGTTGCCAAAATGAGCATAACCCTTTTTCACTTGACTTGTAATGGTGTTGAACGTGCTGATGCTAATTTTTGGTCCTTTTTTGCGAACTTTATGATGAATCCAAATGGGTCCGCAGTAGTCCACGCCTGTAGTGAGAAACGCGTGTGTTGGTGTCACTCGATCGGGTGGCAGATTGCTCATAATTTGATTCATCAACTTGGGTTTCGCTTTGTTGCATGTCACACAGTTGTGGACGATGTTTCTCGACATGGTTTTGTCGTTCAGGATCCAATACTGTTGTCTAGCGGTTGCTCGTAAGGCTTGAGCACCGCAGTGCATGTTGCCTTCATGCAGCTTTCGCAATATCATCTTAACTATTGGATCATTGTAAGGCAGCAAAATCTGGTGCCTTGCATTGTACGGGAGTGGGGCTTGCTCCAATCTACCTCCAACTCGCATGAGTCCATCTAACCCTTGTATTGGTGAGAGTGATGAGATGGGACTCTTTTTGTCCACTGTGTTGTGGCGCTTCAAACTTTTTAGTTCAGTTGTAAATTCAGTTTGCTGTATTGTTCGTAGAATTATATTGCGAGCGCGGTCCAATTCCTTTTTGCACAGCGTGGTCGTTGCTGATCTGTACCGCTTGTAGCAGAATCGCAACATGTAAGCCACAATGCGTTGTAACTTGACAAATGAGTTGCTGTGTCGACAGGTATACAACTCTTCGCCTATTGTTGATTGAGTAGCAGCTAGGCTTATATGCTTAGTTTTCCTTTCAAGGTTGCTCGGAGAAATCATGGGGAATCGATTTTCTGCAGTCTCCAACGAGGGCCCCAGGGCTGAAGAATGTTCAGCAAACGGCAATTTTACGATGAATTTCTCATCTGCTGCAGTCTGCAAGTTCTCTATGAAATGGCTCTCGCACTCCTTTTCAATTGGTGTACGATGCCCTTCAATTCGTAGTGAAGAGTCGTGTCGTTTCAACGATAATAAAGAAGTGAGTCGTTCTGATATTATGTTGATCTGAGATCCAGAATCCTGCAAAGCCTTGAAAGTGGCTTGTTGTCCATTATTTCCTTGGACTGTTACCTTTGCTGTAGCAAGTAGATTTATGTTTTTGCTACATGCTGAGGCTACAATTGGCCTTTGTTGATCCAGTGAGGGATTTTCCAAATGCAGCAGCGTATTGTGTCTTTTTTGACACTTGAAGCAGTTAGATTTGATTGGGCAAACCTTTGCCATGTGATCTCCTTTTAGGCAATTGACGCATAGCCTTTGTCGTTGAGTCCAATTCAATCTCTCAGCGACTGTCTTTGCGCGGAAATCGCCGCACCGAAATATAAGATGATCGGACTTCTTGCAATAGAGACAGTTCTTTCTTGCAGTTGATGAGGTTGCACAAGATGCTCCCGTCAAGTGGTTCTTGACATGACTGTGTGTTTTGCTTCCACTAGCTAAAACACGAACTCTTTGTTCAAGAAACTGGAGCATGGTGTCCAGTTTCTGTATTTGCTTCGAGTTGCTTAATGATTGCTCGTACAGCGTTTTATTTGTGCTGTCGAGCTTATTTCTTATGATTGCAATAAGAATAGGGTCCCACGTTGAAATGTCTAGACCCAGTCCCTTGAGAGATGCAAGGGACTCCAAGGTGACTATGTAAAGCTCCTTAAGCGACTTTACATTGTCATTAATTGCTTGTTGCATTAGGAACCGGTTCAATACCGTCGATGCAATGTCTCTTGGATTGTTGTACGCGTCAACCAAGATGTTCCAAGCGTGGAGGTAATTGTCCTCTTTCAAATCGATTTGGCGTATTAATCTTTCTGCCTCACCGATCACGCTGGTTTTTAAATACCACATTTTTTGAATTGTTGGCATGCTGGTATCGTGTACCATGGACACAAACATATCAAAGAATTGTGTCCATTTTAGAATATCACCATCAAATTTGGGGATGGTTATACGAGGCATGTTTATGTTATTGGTGCACTGCTTATTGTTTTTTGAAGCTAGTGCCCTTTGAACATCTTCTTCTGCCTGTAGATACTCCTTTGTATCATATCCATTTTCTTCCGGATTTTCGACTTCTTCATACAGCCGAAAATGGACTTCTTGGATTTGAGCCCATAGATTCTTTATGAGCTCTAATGATGTATGCTCTATAGGGGAGCCTTGGTGCAATGTGCGATGCAGAGATGCGATCATTGCCCTTTGTCGCCGGCACAATGCAATCACCTTGGATTCTAAGGCTGATTGCTGACCCTGTCCAGACGAGGGTGCCAGAGATTGCTGACGCTGTCCTGACGAGGGTGCCAGAGATTGCTGACGCTGTCCTTCTTCACTCCCAAGCTTCTTGCTTGTGGTTTGACATATGGTGTCAGCGTCATTTTTGATTTTTTCTAAGCACTTCACAACTGTTGATCTGATGTCCTCAACGTATGTGAAGTATTCGTGATTTTCCGGTAGCTCGCCGGAATTTCTTATGACTTCGTCATTTTCTTGAACAGAAACCCATTTTTTGTTTAGAGAATCTGCTTTTATTTTGTGGTAACCGATCTGAGACTTTCTCTCAGTGGGATCCTTATTATAATTTGATATCAGCCGTGCAATTTCCTGGCCGATATCTTGCTGGACATCAAGTAACTCCTCGATGGTTAACTTTTCTGATGCCATTTTTGTCTGATTTTTGTCGCTTGTTGGACTTTTACAGATATGTATTCGTATATCTGTTTTTTAATCAGTTTGTTGTTAGAGCTATGGTCGTTTATCAACGAGAGCACGCTTTTATCCTGATATGTCGCCTAGTTGACAACTTCAGATGTTCTCACTAACACAGATATAGTGAACTGTGTAAGGAGATTGCAGGTATCCTTTGCTTGTCGCCTTGTTGACAACTTCAAGTATGGATTTTTGGAGGTTGATTGTCCTTTGTCGCCTTGTTGACAACTTCAGGACTCACTCACGTTACCCTTGGCACTGACAATTTCAGTATGGGTTTTGTAGATTGAATATCCTTTGTCGCCTAGTTGACAACTTCAGAATAAATTCACGTCGGGGTCACCAAAATGTTTGTGTGTTTTTAAGGGAAGTATTCAGTACATAAACTGACTACTAAAAGTCGTCGCAACTAGCACTTGAACTAGTTGGACTGCGGAGAGTGAGGTCCTTCGGTGCGCACTGTAAATGCGATGGTAGAAATAAATGAGTTAAGACGTCTGATGGGATTGAGTCTATGAAGAACACTGAGTTTATTGAATAAAATGCGTGGCTTATATACAAAATTCTTAGACTATAATATTCAAAGAAGCTGATAGCTGACCCATGCAAGTCAGCGTTGTTTAAGTGTGCAGCTGAGAAATGCTGACAGCCCAAAATTAGGCACTTGAGGCTAGCTTGAGTGGGTCAAGCTATTTTGAGAGGTTAGAGGAGATGTCGCCTTACAAACGCCTGCACTCGATAAGTGAGACTGCGGCTGCCTTACAAGTGGCTGCACTCGATGGAGTGAGACTGCGGCTGCCTTACAAGCAGCTACACTCGATGGAGTGAGACTGCGATCGCATTACAAACGGCTGCACTCGGTGGAGTGAGACTGCGATCGCATTATAAGTGGCTGCATAATATTTTCTATTGTAAGCATTTTCTATTTGTATGAATCTAAACAATATGAATCTAAACAATTTTATATAAGTAAGGAGCCAGCTCGTCAGAGCGTGGCAGTTGAATTCTAAACGTCGTCTCAGCATGTTTGACAACTTTGTATTTGAGTTTAAATAAAAACATATTAACAATAAACTGTCTAACTATAATTTTGGTGTTTAATAAAAACAGATCTATAATAAATTGTCCAACTATAATATTGTGTCAGATTTTGATACAGCTGGTATACTCTCGCATTAAAAACGAAATTGGCGCAGCCGGTAGGATAACAAAAATTGTGAAACGTCGTGATCCTTAACAGGAAACGTACTAGTGTTTCGCGAAATTGTTATCCGCATAAGGACCTCGTGATCCTTGAAAAACTTCTAAAAATAAGTAAATCATAATATAAGCTGGAGACGACGAAAATTTTTTTTTGCATTGAATAAACTTTTAAAAAATAAATAAAATAAAATAAAATTATTTCAACGAGTGAACAAAACAAAAAAAAAAAAACTACAACAAAATTATGTCAGAAGCCACACTGATCCGAATATACGGACATCTCTGCCGACCACGATCCTTCTATGGCGAAGATGATGAAGTGGGAGCCTATTTAGGAAGTATCGAAATTTTAAAGGAAAAATACCACATCGGGGACGCAAGCAGAAGCAAACAACATTGGGGGCGATACAACAAAATGATAGTGGAAAGCTGGGCAAAGATGAAGGATTGGCTGATCGTTGTGCTCAAGCCACTCACCAAATCTGGACTCTCGATTTTGGCAGGCTTCGTAATTCATCTACTGAAAATAGACAAATCGGAAAAGGACCTCAAGAGCGTCATGATCAAGCAATTGAATGTGTTTCTATCCGAGCACACGACTCGTTTCGTTGATCGTCTGTTCGATGCCATCGCCAGCAAGGAGTACCTAACTTTGCCCGTTCCCATACCAGAGACCACGATAGTCGTTCCCGAACTGGAGCTGGAGCATGACCTGGAGGTTGGTACCAATCAGCAACAGCAGCAACAAAAAATCAACAACGAAATAATCATTAAGGAACCCGCGCCCAGCGCCTTCGTCAGCAGCACCAGCAGTGCCTCAGTGGCCACAGAGGCCAACACAACAAGTAAGAACGGCATATCAGATGTAGAGCGATTTCATAAAACTAAGATTATAATAAATTACATAGAATATAAAAACGAAAATAAGGATGAAGAAAATGAAAATGAAAATAAGGAAGAAGAATTTGAAAACGAAAATAAGAAAGAAGAATTTGAAAACGAAAATAAGGAAGAAGAAAATGAAAACGAAAATAGGAAAAAAAGAATATGAAAACAAAAATAAGAAAAAAGAATATAGTAACGAAAATAAGAAAAAAGAATATGTTAACGAAAATAAGGAAAAAGAATATGAAAACAAAAATAAGGAAAAAGAATATAATATCGAAAATAAGGAAGAATATGAAAATAAGATAAAAGAATATAATAACGAAAATAAGATAAAAGAATATAATAACGAAAATATGGTAGAAGAATATAATAACGAAAATATGGAAGAAGAATATGAAAACGAAAAGTATCGGAAGAAGAATATGAAAACGAAAATAAGGAAAAAGAATATGAAAACAAAAATCAGGTAAAGAATATAAAAACAAAAATAAGAAAAAGAATATGATAACGAAAATAAAGAAAAAGAATATAATAACGAAACTACGAAAGAAGAATATAAAAACAAAAATAAGGAAGAATATGAAAATGAAAATAAGGTAAAAGAATATACTAACGAAAATAGGGCAGAAGAATATAAGACCCACCACTAACAAAAGGTATACATTCAGCATACAGTACCCAGTTGAATAAAATTCAAAAAATCAATAAGCTAAACGAAAAAAGACAAACTTATGAAGTAGATACAAACTATAGAGAAATGCCACTTGTCAAATCAAAAACAACAAATCCATTCAGAAAAACAGGCATAATAAAAAAATTAGACAGCAAACATTTCGAGAGAAACAAATAGAGGACGAAGAATTATACATTATAAAACTAAATTTAAAAAGAAAAAGAAAATAAATATGAACAAATTTAATTAAATATTGATTCACAAAAATTGTTAAATATAAAAATATATACTTGCATAAGAGAACATACAAAAAACCAACAATACCCTGTTAATCATAAGCTTAACATTAGTGACAGTATTGTCAATAGTAATAATAAGCTATATTTTGTTCAAATTCAAAAATTTATCTAAACAACTAATAATTAAGAATAAGAATAATACAGCACCGACACCACACGTCGAACAAGAAAACCAAGCAACCATCGAAAACGCTAACAACTCACAGCTATACCCTATACTCTAACGCTTGAGGACAAGCTCATTTCTAAGGGAGGGGGAAGTGACATATCCAGATCACGCCGATCTTTCATGTCCACACTCACTGCAACAGCAACAGCACGCGCAAGAACTAAAACGCCACATCAACATAAAAATAAACAAATCAAACCCAACCAGCAGCCAGAAGAATAAAAAGCGCTGCGAAGGTCGAAGTTAGGCGCCGATGCGAATCATTTCGCGACGGTCACTGATAGGCGCCAAGTAGGCGCGACGCGGTCGCCTTACACACAGCTGCGTAATAATTCGAGGAAGCTAGGCGACAGGTTGCCGGCAGTTCGCGGCGCGGCGATCGCCTGACACACAGCTGCATAAGAATACCAAGAATATAGGCGCCAAGCAGACGCAATACCAGCAGCGGCTGCATATTATGCATATTATGTATATTATGTATATTATGCATATTATGTATATTATGTATATTATGTATATTATGTATAATGTACTTAGGGTTAAGCATTTTATATAAGTAAGGAGCCAGCTCGTCAGAGCGTGGCAGTTGAATTCTAAACGTCGTCTCAGCATGTTTGACAACTTTATATTTGAGTTTAAATAAAAACATATTAATAATAAACTGTCTAACTATAATTTTGGTGTTTAATAAAAACAGATCTATAATAAATTGTCCAACTATAATATTGTGTCAGATTTTGATACAGCTGGTATACTCTCGCATTAAAAACGTAATTATATGGATGTAGATACTCAGAGACTGAAGCAGAAATTTTCCCACAAAAAAAATAAAAAAAAAATATTTCTTTTATAATTTTGGAACGAGTGGAATCGGAACACTCGGACGGGAAATTTGAAATGAAGCAGAAATTTGAACACAAAAAAAAATAATAAAAAAAATATTTTTTATATGATCGTGACTGTGAATAGTCGGAATGGTGATCTCGCATAAAAATATTTTTTATATCACTGCAGCCCTGGATGTGCTGGCATGTGATTATAAAAACAGCTGACTGTGCAATTGACGCGGAGTGACAAATCAATCAATGCACTTAAAGTCAGCGGAAAATGAAATGAAATGAAAAACACAAAACAATATGTTCGACGTGAACAATTTTAGAATTATTATTATTATCACAATAATAATAACAATAAAAACAATAACACACGTTAATTGAATTAATTGTATTAATTCTGTTTTGAGGACAGCGTCTTTTTCACGCTCACCTATATTTGAGCCAGCCGCTGAGCTGGTGTTTGAATTGAGTTATTTTGCTGCGTGACTATTTTTATCTAATGTAATACACGATAGCTTTACATTACTTCACTGTTTATTCAATGTTCACTCTATCATATTATATATTATTATATATATTACAAATGTATGTTATTCCGTTACAAGTTATATATGTACGTATTTATGTATACGTTAGGTATGGTATGTATGTTTGTTTGTATGTTTATTTTGCGCGTTTGACAAATTTGATGCGCGTGTTTCGCTTGCCTATGCACAGCCGACGAGTGCTAAATCGAGAGTGGGAGATTAACTTGCATGTGCAAGGTGAAGATGAAAAGAGGAATGCAAAGACAAAGATTAGCGATGGGCAAGCGATGACGTTACGAAGCTACGGTAATTATCGATACTTATAATTAATTGTCTGTTGGCTGCTGCTGCCTCCGACAAATTCTTTGCCGTCACTTTTGGTGGAAGTGGTTACATACATACATATGTTTGCAATAAATTTAATTGTGATTAGTTTTTGTGTTATGCCGTCTGTTATTTTTATTAATCTTATTATTTATGATTATTAATAAAAATATAAGTTCTTTTACATTGAGGTTCGGATTATACTTTGTAGGCAGTATAGTAGTATACACTGCGAGCTGCCAGTAAATTGCATTTGTTGCCGAAAATTTGCTAACGCTTGCGCTTTTTTCTCAGGTTACAAGCTGTTGTTTTGGATTTGGTACATAAACCAAATTTACTGTTCAGTGTGGATTAGCATATGAGGATTTGCTTTAATAAAAATTGTTTGCATGTACATATGTACATATGAAACAATTTGTGTCGTAATTTTTTAAATTCAAATTTTAAATTTGCAGCATGGGAAATTGTGCGGAGTTTGCTGTGTAAATTAATTCGTAAATTAATTTAGCAATGAAAAATAATTGTACTTGTATTATTAAAAAGTGTGTGTGGCTTTATGTATGGGATACATATAAGTCTGCTAAAGTGAAATTGCGAGCCCTTTGGACTTTGGATAGTCGAAAAAATATGGCTGCTGAGGAGACAACTTTCACTTCACACTTTTCGCACTTTTTTCTACGTACAATTATCGGACATTAATACCTTATGGTATTTTGAAATATGGAGGCCAGGAATTGGCAGTTCAGCGGACTGTATTTGGATGGAGATAAGTTGGATGTACTTATCTGGATGTTGATTGGAAAAATCCACCGATGCGAGCTGGAGCGAGCGGAGACAAGTTACTTCTTTATATCCGGCTCGAAGGACCATGAAAATGTGGGGGGGCGTCTTTTTCCGAATCTTCTCTTCCTTCCTTCAATGAAAGGCAGCGGGGTGGTTTTGTAGCTATATATATTTATTTCACTTTGTATGAATGTTTGCACAACTTCTTGCGTTGGCTTTGGTTACAAGAACTTTATACGATGACAAGGTTTTGACGACTGTTTTTGATGCTAACATATTAGCTTTCTGTTATAGCTAACAGCGCTGAGTGCGCTGTGTGGAGGCTGCTAACAGCGCGGAGTGCGCTGAGAGCAGATTGCATTGCCAAGAGAGAGGATGTGGATCGTAGGTTATGTTAAGCCAGCTGATGAAGCCCGGCTTAACATATCTCACATAAACACCTTCCACTAATTCGTTTTCTAATGCGTATACTGTATGTATATCTTGTATTAGTGGCGGGTCTTCATATTCTTCCTCCTTATTTTCGTTTTCATATTCTTCTTCCTTATTCTCGTTATTATATTTAAATAAAAATTGAAAATTATTAAGTTTAACAAAGTCATCTCCGTAATTGATCTCGCTTTTACAATCCTTAAGGAATGTTTAGGTTCATATAATTAAATAATAATCTATTTATACGTGCGCTGCAGTTTGCGTAGACACACAGCAAATAAGTAAATGTCAACAAATAATATTGCAAACACTGCACTCAACAGCAATGGCTCAGCGGCCGCCTCATATTGCAAACGCTGACTTCAGCGGTTGTCTCATTTGTGAGGAGCCATACAGCTTTGACATATGCTAGATGCGCCCCTCGCCACAACTGCCACATATGCTATAGGCAGCCCTACTACAACGAACGCGTCAAATAATGTATTTTAGAGTTAAGAATTATGTATAAATAAAGCTA